>CAEFZY010077243.1:0-27574 GCA_903066815.1 Brachyrhaphis roseni
AGTTTCTACATGATTTGTGGGCATTACACAGCTTGATCTTTCTGTTAAAATGTGAAAACAATGTATAAGCTTGTAAAACTGATGAGAGATGTTTTGTCTCAGGATCTGGGCGCATCCAGTGTGTATTATAAGGACCCGACATGAAGTCAAGGAAAAGCTAAGAACTGAAATGTTTAATTAAGTTTCAACAAGACAGAATCATTGAGACAGCTGAAAATTTCATTTCATCTGCTTTGCTCGCCGTCTACAACGTCCGGTGAAGCCGCCATGTCCCAGTGATGCTGCCATGTGAAGCAAGCCAAATGTTTGTCCAACCTCCATGCCTCTGTGCTGGACCGCCACTCTTGATGGCGTGGCGGAGAGCTAATTTAAGCCATTTGTTTTGTACACAGAGCTGGAGATGTGTTGCCTTCTTTTCTTTGATGATGAAATTTATGACAAGGTATTGTCATACTGCCATACATGGATGCTTTAGCAGAATTCAGAGCAGTGGTGTTGTTTATTTCTAACCCACTTATTGTTCCCATCATGTTTCGTCTGTAGAAACATCGTTATTGTATTTTCTGTGCTTGAGAGCTTTAGTATTTTCCACATGCATGATCATGTCTTGAAGCTGCCTGATTATTTTTGGTGTTCAAGAGGTTTTTACAGAAAAAATATCAGAAAACAAATATGTAAAGAAGTACACTATATTGCCTAAGGTATCTAGTCACTGGTCACCTTGAGAGGCATCTCACTTTTATTTCACAGCGATTGTTATGATATTGGCCTTTTCTCTGTAGCTGGAACAACTTGAACTTTTCTGGGAAAGCTTTCCTCAAAGTTTAGGAGTGTGTTTACAGGATTTTTAAGTCATTCTTTCAAAAGAGCATTAGTGAGATCAGACACTGATGTTGGAGGAGAAGGCCTGGCTCATGCTCTTTGCTCTAATTCATCCAGCAGGCGTTTTATTTGTTGCCGTCTGTGCTGACCAATTTTTCCACACCACACTCATTCACAGATGTCATAATTGTTTTAGTTTGCTCTGGTTTTATGGGTTTTTTGTGATTCTTTAGTTTTAGGATTCTTCATGCTTTCTGTTCTGCATATTTCACTTGTTTCTATATTGTTGGTTTCCTTGATTCTCTGCGTATGTCTGTAGTATTTTCTGTGTATTCCTTGGTTTGCCTTCTATTGGCGTTCACTGTTTATTTATCCAGTACCTTCCCTCAGCGCCTCGGCTTTCTGCTGTCCATAACTCATCTGCTCATGAACTCATCTGTCTTGTTTTCCAGTAATGAAACACCACACCATAAATATTACTTGTTTTTTCTCATTCTGAGTCAGGGCCTCTGTAATTGATACCAGGCTGGTTTGTTTCTTGTTTGTGATTTTCCTAAGAATAAAGAAAGAAGCTATTTATTTTCCCCTGCATGCTTCTTACTTTCTCATCTGCTTTAGTAAACTATGACTATTATGTCATAGTTTCCATATTTCCATACCTTGCTTTGTGAATCCTAATAAACATCTTGCCATTTCCAAACCATTCCTATGAAGTTGGCAGTCTTAAATGGTCCAACATGTCTTGTTAGGGTGAAGTATTAAAGATTAATTTAAATGAAATTAGGAGGCTGGCCAAAACTCCTGAAAAAAACACAATGCACATAAATTTTGTGCCTGAGTTGCAGTTGTTTGCAGTCACGTCACTCTTGTGAAAATTTCATGACTGGATTCACTGCACATATGGCGTTCTGTGCCTTGTTGAATTCATGAATTTCCCAGGTGTTTGTAGACGCAGATCTCAATACCTTGATGCTGGGTTTAATACTCCTATGAGCAAAGAGTCGACTGAAACGTCAGAACTCACTGACTGGGTTGGGTGACCCAATACTTTCAGCAATATAGTGTATTTGTTTCTCATTCTCAGCAATCACTTTCCACATACTTTGAGCATTACAAAACTTCAAAAGGTTTGTTGTTCCCTCTGATTAAGATGAATATTTATATCATGTGCTGTTGTGTTGTTAAAATATAATGAGTTTGAAATGTGAACCCAGGACATATTGACACCCAGGAGCTCTCTGGAAAAAAAAAACAAAAAAAAAACAGTTTTAGCAGAAAAGTCACTGAAGTGCGTTTTACAGTAAACCGGTTGGGTTATGATCTCCCTCTAGTATTTACATCACATAAAAAATGTCCTACACATGTACAGCTCAACTTAGGACTTAACTTGGATGTCGGTCTGTACAGACAGCCTAATCTGTGCCTGGGAAAGCTCCCTATCAAGGCTGGATTATTTAGATAGACAAGCCCTCTGGTAAATATGTAGTATAAGATGTACAAAATCCATCTTTCATTTATAGTACCTTTTGATTTCTACTGTAATTATCATGCCTGTTTATGACTGTTTACAGACACATTAAAAAGATGCCCTGTCTTTTCTGTGCCGAGTTAAATTAAATTAGTATGATTTGTTAACACCCTGGTCTGCTGACGTGTTTTTGTAATTAAGATCATGGTGATGCCTTTTAGGATGCAGATTTACTAAGGTCTTGCATTGACCTTTACAAAATAAAATTGAAAAAATATTATCTTCATATGGCAGTGTTTGCAAACTGGAGTAAAGAGTAATTTCTTTTTGGGGGGTTTTGCCTATAGAAGGTTTAAAACTGACCTGGGTTATTTACACAAAACTCTACTGCCATCTGAGTCTGTCAGCTTTGTGACACAGTTTACATTCACTTGTGAGTTGGCTCTATGTGGGAAAGGTCATTAGTTTCTCAGAAGCATATTAATATGTGCGTTCTTAATCCGTCACATATCCGCTGGCCTACTTTAAACATTTAAATTCGTGGTCCGGTTGGAACATTTAAGAAACTGTATGTTTAAGGCTTTTGTCTTTTGACAGTAGGGTGGTAATATCAGATGCTAAGAAGTCTTTTTGTAGATATTTTACTCTTTATCAAGACTGTTGAAAATGCCTTGATTTATATAAAATAATTTTATTCCACATGCTGTCACCATGAAGCCTTTGTGATTAACTGTTTTTAGATACCTGGGAATACATGTCAAAGTATAGTGAAGCCCAAAATTATTCATACTCTTAACAGCATTTAAAGTTATTTTACCAACATGTAGGAAATGTTAAACACAGCCCTTTAGCATAAATACAGTATGCACAGGGATGTAAATTTGACTTTAAAAAAAAATTTTTTGTTTCAACACAATAATAGGATCCCATCAAGACATCCAGAGGTGAATAAATGCTGGCCAGTCTGATTGGTAACAACAGCGGCGTGTTGAGGCATTCCCAGTTTACAGTTTGGACACTGTGCCTTGTAAGTTCTTCATTGATCTCTATAAAATGCTGACCATACTCACCCCTGACCTGTGTGAACATTTCACTTTTAAGTGTGATCCTGCTGGGAGGAGAAGATTCCTCTCATCACACACGCTTTCCTGTAAGCTCCAACCCAACCCTACACACCTTTCTTTATATAGTCACCTATTGCTCTTCTGACGTTCATGTGACATTTCTCACCTGGACATCAGGGCTCCATGTCTCTCTCCTGACAAAATAACAAGAAAATGTGATTTAATGAGAATTTGGGTGCAAGTTAGGTTGATTTATAAAACACATTGTATTAAAAAAAAACAACTCCTGTGCTGCATATCAAGAAAGTGTTTAATTTAATGTCTGGGCTAATTCAAGTCTTCTATGGAGGCTCCTTTAAACACTTTAGCTATTTCAAACTTAAATTTCTCCTGCTCATTCATGCTCACTCACACATGCAGAGCAGTTGAGTTTCTCACCTCATCTGATCATATGCTCTGATCCAATAATCTGTGCTGAATAAACAGAAAAACATTCACGCCTTCTGTTTATCAGCATGCTCACATAAGTGTTGCTCACACTCTAAGGCGTGAGCCACTTGCAGATTTGTTGAAGAGGATAAACTGCTGGACAGCCGCCCGTCTGGCACAGCGATGCCACAATGACGAGATGGCGTCCGCATCAATATGTGTCTGAATGTGCTTCCACCTTGGTCTCCTCATTTTTTATTTTTTTTTTACCTGGTTGCTTTGAGCTGTAACTCTGTCAGGCCGGACAAAGTTTTACTTCAGGGTTTTTGAAGTAAAACATGGAGTGGTTGGAGCTCCGACTTACAGACACAAACTACTCCAAGAGAGGAAACCATTTTTTATCAACACCAGAGGCCATGTCTGCAGCTCAAGTTTTGGTGCTAATATTTCTTCTGAATTATGTAAGTCTTGTTTGTTAATATTTATTTCTGTCTCACTGAGTCTCATTTAGAATACCTAAATGAGATGTAAGTAATGTTACCTTGCAAAATGCTAAAAATGCTGAATGTCACTATTGAACGTTTTCGTCTCAGATTCACAATCAAATCTAACTTAGTTATCAAAGATGATGTTGAACTGCCTTTGCCATAAATTAGATACATTATTTTTAAATGTGCATGAATGAAGGCTAGTTTTCATATTACAGTACAACCCATAAAGCCAAGAAGGCTGAGTTTATATCCTCAAACAATTGTTGTTCTCATTTTTTATGCCAGTGTTTCCATTCTGTTTCCTCATTGTTGTCCTTTCCCCTAAAATGTAATTAATAGAGCTGTCCAAGAGTAAACAGGAGGAAGTGACGTCATAGCTAAATTTTTATTTATTTTTTATTCTGTAAGTTTTGGCTTGTCTAATCTGTTTATGATAGGAATTTGTTTTAGATTTCTGATCTATTACTTGATTATATCTCTGATTTCAGTGGATTTCTCTTCAGTTTTCATGGTTTTTGTGAATTGTCTGTACTCACTTATCTTTTTAACCTAAAGTCAGCTGTTGTTATCCTATATTATTGAGTTTTATTCACAGTGTCTTTATAGATTTAATGTCATGCTTGGTGCACAGTAAGGATTTCATGTTCATCATTTTAAAGTCAAATAAGTTAGAAGAGAATGCAATCCTATCACATATTTTTCAGAGAAAACTTTAATTTGTGGCTTTACAATTCTGACCTACGTAGTCATTTCTGCATACAGCTGTTTCGAAAAATGTCCTTATTGTTTTGACTGCAGTTCTCAGAAGATGTATGAATAAAACCTGAACTTCTTTACGTTAAAAATATTCCAAACAGGTCGGATCTTTTCACAGGATAACCACTCAAGCTGGATTCAAATCAAGCCCAGAAAACCAGACAGGTTTCTCTGAGCCGACTGTGAGAACTTTCCCTGCTTCACGCATACATGATGGACACGCAAAAGCTTTACTAAAAACCCAGAACATTGTGGAAGCAATGTCTATAAGCTCAACCAGCAGAGATGGAGACAAACCAGACATTGAGCGAGACAAAGATTATGAAGGCAGGAATCCTGAACCACATCCTGCGTCTTTGACAGAAGAGGAGCTTTTTAAATCTGATGTGGAAAACTACGGGAGTCGGTGGAGCTCTGAAGACAAGACCAGGAGTCCGACTCCAGGGGAACGTCAGTATGAGTTTCATGCAGTCGATGGCAGCTTCACAAGTGATATTGTGTCTGTTGCAGACAGTGTTGAGGCGTCTCTCTCAAGCCCTAATATTCAATCTGAGAATCCCACAGAAACAATCATGACAAAAGCTTTTTCTAACAGACCGCATGTTGCTCCCACTCCTACTTCTGTTTCCACCACTGAATCAGCCCCTCTTGTTTCTAGCTCCCTCTCTTCATATAAGGATGGACGAGAAATTAAGGAAATAAGAAAGAAATCACCATCATCAGTTATCACATCGCCACTTTTTGCAGGCATGACCTTGTCCCCAGAAGAGTGCAGAGCAAAACAGGAGCCGGAGCAAAAAGAAAAGGCAGAATCAGAGGATTTATCTGCACCTGAGAAAGATCCAGCTTCAAACCTGACCTTAATTACTAGCAGAATAGTAAAGGGAGAAGAACTGAACCCTACTGACTTTGATGCTAAGTTGGATAATACTTCGGCCAGTGAGACAAGGGAAAAAGTGAAAATGGGTAAACGTCTGGAAGTTGTTTCTCCTAAAATGAATGCAACACAACTTCCACATGGTGATGAAGAGTTAAAGAGGGAGGAGGAAGATCTGAAACATCCAACAATGGAAGCTACAGTCTTTGACAATGAGGATGTCAAACCTCACCATCTGTCCTCATCTGATTTAATCTTTCAATTTAATTCTGGAGTCCAAAACCAGACTGAAACACCACAACAGGCTGTTCAAGCAGCCAATCAGGCCTCAGACATCAAATACAGACAAGTACAGGCAAAACCCAGACCAGGAGTCAGAGGTCAAAGGGTAAGACTTTAACACAAGTTTTCAGAAGACGTTTTTAGAAGCATAATTTATATGTCACCATTTATACAAAGGTGAATTCAAACATGTTAACAGAAAAATAAATGTATAAATTAAATGTAAATTTTAAACAAATATATAACTAATACATTGATAACTCTTATAGTCTTTACCTTTAAGTAGTAAACAGCAATGTTTTCAGTCCGGATTTAAAAGAGCCAACAGTTTCTGCACATTTTAGGCTTTCAGGGAGTTTGTTCCAGAGTCAGGGATCATAAAAACTAGATGCTGACCAGAAATATTTTGTTCTCACCTTATGAACCTTATGAACACTGAGCGAACAGGCCTTAGATGACCTGACCTGCAAAGTTCATCCCTGATAAACAGTTCTGAAATGCTTGGCACTGCTGTCTCAGTGCCTAGATAATTTATAAAACAGCCACTGCAGAGATTGAAGGACCCTTGTAATGTAGCTGATTTTTTTTTCTGATTAAATTTTTTAAATCAGAAAAAATGCCAGGATTCTGGCAGCAGCATTTTTGATGAGGTGCAGCTGCCTGGGGTGATTTTTATTTTTAAAGAGACTTATAAAGACCTGAAAACAACAATCTTTTCTTCTGAATATAACAGCATGTAACATTTTGTCTTGTTTTGAAAGGAAGCCTTTTATTCTCTGAATGTTTTAAAGATTTATGAATCAGTCCCATAGAGTAAAGTTAAGTGCTGATTTCTAAGCCTTCCCTTTTTGGGAGCAAAAACAATAAATTATTTCTCCACTTCACTACACTGAAAGAAAATACAGCTCCACAAAATGTTAGTTCATTTTNGTTAGTTCATTTTAATTTGTTTTCATTCAGTTTGGTGTTGAAACCTTTTTCTTTGAAGGTTCGACGTTGTCAAATAAAGGTTGGGTTTGTTTCTTGATTGAAAAGCTTTGCCTCCCTCATGTGGTCAATCTTTGGTATTACAAGTGATTTTCACAGCTTTTGCATTTGCGTTTGAACAAGATTTCCTCTTACATCTTAAGAGGAAATTATTTATCTGCATAAATAATATCCGAAATATATGCACTTCTTGGAAACATCTGTAAAAAAAAATTAATATGCCTAAAAAAAAATCTTTATTCACTTTTTTAACTTTGTTGGTGCTGGAAATGAAAGATTTTGTAGTTTAAAAAAACAAAATATGTAAGGATGCAATAAAAAAGTTGCAGTTATCACATACTTTAAAATAAAAATAGAAAATAGTGTGTAACTGAAACATTTATTAAACCAAACCATAAACAACTGTGAGAAAAATAATTATGCAGGATTGAGATTTTTCTTCCTGTTTTTCCAGAAAATGTTGTAAAGATTTTGCAAGCAAACTAAATGTGTACCTTATTCTTTCTTTAGGGGCAGCAGGGCTCACCAGGACTACCAGGGCCACCGGGAACTAAAGGAGACAAAGTAATGTGTTCATTTTAAACAGCTGCTTATATTTATAGCAATGTATTTTCTTCAAACCTTATTCTAAGCAAATTAACACTGGGTTAATGGCTTTGGATCATTTAGAGTCTGAGAGTCTTTTGTTGTACCATCTGAAACTTTACAGGTTAAATTTACATAAAAATGAATCTTTGATCTACTAAAAATCCAGCTGTGTTTGTTTTTTTTAATAGAGGCTCCTCTAACTGATGACAACATGATCTAAAATTAGACATGTTTTCCTCATCAAAGAAACACATTGTTCTCTGGCTTCTAAGGGCTACCAAGGCGTCATGGGCAGAACCGGGCAGACAGGATACAGAGGCCCTGTTGGGCCACCTGGGATGTCCGCCATTGTTGTGTTCAAAACCTCTGAAGAAGAGTGGGAGGCTTTCAAGGTAAGTGTCCTCTGTGGATCTCCACCAGCAGTAATCAAACCCCATAAATACAAACAACAGGCAACGAAAATGGTCTGAGACAGAACAGATAAACCGAGGCTGTGAACTAAGTGAATATGAATTGAAGGAAAAAAATAACAGCAGTGTGAACAGGTCAGTAGAAGCTACTGAATTACTGAAAAATAGATTGAAGAAATGAAACCACTAACAAATGTTCTGCTTATATCTATTTACTTCATTGCCATAGGATGCATTGATTTAGCAATCTTTGCAGTTCTGTTGGACGTCTTGAGGGAATCTTATATCACCTGCTGATTTATGACATGATGCAAGATGCCAGCCCTGCAGTCATAAAACAGCAGGGAACAGACAATTGACTGATTTCTTGTATTTTATCCTAACCTAATTTGACAGATTAGAGCAACAAAGGATCATTGAGGTATTTTAGACAAATGTGAGAAAGGTCTTTTGTTTGTCAGCAGTGGTTTTCACCTTGGAGTTCAAGAGATAAAGTTTTTTGCTCAGTCTCTTTGATATTAAATCACAAATACTGATTTTGAAATAGAAAAGTGAGACCTGCTGTGCTGCAGATGTTTTTATATGGGTCTTTTTGTGACCTGCAGGATAAATTAAGTAATTTCATGTGGCACCTTTCCAGTCATACTCACCACTCAAACCACATTCATCCATTTTCACTCACAAATACATTTATTCACCTGTTTGCAAATTTGTATGAGTACTTAATAGGCTGAAGCTGAAATCAAACCCACAATCTTTCAATTGCTCTACAAAAGTGCTACTCTAGCACTAAGCTACAACCACAGTGGATGGGCTAATGCTTTTTTAGAATAATTTTGGTAGGCCAGATTCTCTTGTTCCTTGTTTTCTCTGTGTGTGCATAATGGCTCTCACTGGAGTTTACTGGATTCTCAGAATCTGGTCTTGAATTTCTTTAATTTGAATTTTTACTTTTTTGGGATCTTTTAGCCTACTTTAAGTTGTCTGACAGGTTTTATTTATAGATCGATTCTACAAGTCTTTTTCACACTTCTTCTCCCCTTGATAACTATATCATTACTTAACTTTGTTTGATCATTTGATAATAAAAAATGTTTTTCACAACAGTTTTTTGTCTCATTCTCTTGCAGCAAAAGAAAATCTACAAAAAGCTTGTATCTTCTTGGCCGGTAGGCGACTGCTTTGTCACTAGGATGCATTTAAGTTATACTACTATTAGGAGAGTGACTAGTGCTCAAAAATAAAATCAAAGTTTGGGAAGATAGAGATGGTTTGATGAGAACTGTCTGATAAACCCTGATAAGGAATTAAGGAATTGGTTTTATTTGCAGTTTTATAGCTTCACTGACTGATCAAGAAGATCTCAGCATTGTTTTTTGTTTTGTTATTTTAATTAATATGGACTGGACATTATGAACGTCTCTGCACAATAAACTGAATGTAACAGATTTAAAACAATGTACCGTCTTGTGGGACTTTTAAAACACATCCATGAGTGTTTCAGTCATTTCAGAAACTGTGAAATCATTCAACTATTTCTGCTAAAGAGCTACCTTTAAATCTGCCATCCTTGTGAAAGCCTTTCATGAAAATATTTTTCCACAAATATCTTCTATAAAGCACTCTAGTGCTGTACAAATGTAACCTTTCCTTTTTTCATCATGAAATGCTTCGTTTTTATTGTACTTATTTAAAAGTGTTTGTCAGTCTACCATAAATTAGTCCGGCAGCAACTCAGCTGCTGATTTAGGTGGTTAGTGAGATAGTATTTCAGTCTAAAACATTTGTCATTGCACTGTATCTTTTAATCTCATTTAATATCTGGATTTATTGTTCACTGCTGCTGTCTTAAATAAGAGCAATCCCACTGAATAGTGTGCAGATTAGGACGCAGCGTTTTACTGTCTTGCCTAAATTTTCTCCGACAAAATGTAACTTCAAAACTCAAAGGACCTTATTGTTTACAAAAGATTATGTGATAATTAACACAACAATGTTTTTTTTATGCATATATTTCCTCTAAAGGATTGACAGTTAGTACAACGTTGTGGGTTAATATGTTATTTACCAGTACATTCATATTTTTACCATATTTAAAATGTTCAGTAAAAGGAAAGAAATGTTGTGCTTATAATTTTTGAATCCTTTTTTTTGCAGAAACGTAAAGGACCTCCGGGCCCACTTGGACTTCCTGGAGAAGAGGGACCAGTTGTAGGAAAACAATTTAATTTTAAAAAGTCCTTATTACATAATCCACTTCCACTCAAACAACTTTATTTGCCTCCGAGGGGAAATTTCAAGACACAGGAGTAGCACAAATAAACTCAATAATGATGGCTCAGACAACAGAAAGGATAAAATTCACACATATACTAATGAATATCTAAATATACTGATAGTGAAAAATTCAGTGGGATTTTGTGCATTTTGCCTAATAAAATTACATCAAATGAAAAATAAACTTGAATAAATTTTTTTCTTTTTTTTCAGGGGCCGCCTGGTATTGCTGGAAAGCAAGGACCAAAAGGAGTTCCAGGAAAAACTGTAATCACCTGTTGTTCAACTCCTTATTGGAGACTGATGCTTTAAATCATAACCAAAGAGTCTACAAATCCAGAGCTACAAGTGGCACTTTAGCACTTTAGCTCCTCTGGCTCCAAATAATTCAGATCAAAAATTATATAGACATGAGTTGTGATTTTTGCATGGAACAACTGTCTAGTTTTGACAGTTGTTCAATATTAAAAATCCACTTTAGGGGCTATTTCCTCTTGAAACATTATGTTCCTACAGGGGAGACCTGGACCACCAGGTATGCCGGGTCCACAGGGTCGACCTGGAGAAGACGGCACCCCAGGACAAGATGCTGAATCAGGCCCTACAGGTTTCCCTGGAGAACAGGTACTGATGCTCACAAACATAAAGTTTCTAGGTTGTGTTTTCGCTTTTCCATATAATAAGTAGAAAAATGCTTTGGCACATTGGAAAAGCAGCTATGAAATATTAAATAGTTACAGTTAATTGTGTTACATGCACAGTATAAAAACACCCATTAACATTTTTTACTTACTGTTCGACATAAAATCAAAGTAAACTTCTCCTGTTTTAAGTTGGTTAAGAATTCCCAAAATTATTTGCATTGGCTTTTTAATTTGTTTGTGAATGTCCAGATGATGATGAAAAGGCAAATGGATGATTTTTAAGACAGCACCTCAAACACACTGCTGCCTTCTGTGACATTATAGAAAAAAAATCCAAAGAAATCAACCAAGAAACAAAAATGTGCACTTTCACAAGTCTGTTTCATCTAAACTCAAAAAACTTTAAATCATGTACCCATAAAACCTGTTTGTTTAGTTATGACTTTGTTCTGTATGGGTTTGGTTTTTTTCATACAGGGTCTTAAAGGTTACGGTGGAGAGAAGGGAAGCAAAGGGGAGCTGGGTGAGTGGGTAAGATTACAGTGAACTTCATCTCTCACAGACATTAAACGTCAAAATTGTAATATTGTGTTTTCAATATAACAAAAAGTCAAAGTATAAATGTTTGGTTGTTGCACATCTTAAAAATATCAGCTCTTCCTTAAATATCCATTCATATTTTACTCTTTTCTTTGCATTCTAACACAATGTTCTCTTCCTCCAGGGTTATCAGGGAGAAGCTGGAGCTCAGGGGCAAAGAGGAAGAAAAGGAGCAAAGGTCAGATTGAATATTCAACCCTTTAAATCTCACCAGGTGGACGTGTCGTCTGATTTGTATTTCTTGTTTACATCAGGGAAATAACGGAGCCAAAGGGTTTGATGGGATTCCCGGCTATAGTGTAAGTTTTAGCTTGAAACAAACAGACTTCGTCTTTCATTGCTATTGCGTTACATAATAATATCCATGACTGTACTCTGACTGTAAATACAATATGTTGTGTTCAATGTTCAGGGTATACCTGGAGTCAGGGGACCTCGTGGTTCCCCGGGACCACCAGGACCTCTGGTTAGTGTCACACAGCTGACTGGATCAATCTTATCGACACAGTACCTAAACATCACTCAAAGATGACGTGTGTCTTTCAAAAACTTTCACAGGATGCAGTGACTTATCAAAATCCAATCACGTGTAAACGTACACCTTGATTACAATCACTGTTGGTTTTTTAGGGAGAAATCGGAGCTCCGGGCTTTAGCGGTCCTCCTGGTCCACCTGTAAGTCAGTAACAACATCGATTCGCCACATCACGCACCAGCCATCATCTGAGTAGTGCAAACTCAGTAAGATTCAGTAAATCAATATTTTATCCCATCAGGGGAAAATTGGCCCCAGAGGATTAGTGGGACTCACTGGAGTTAAGGGGCCTCCTGTAAGTAAGACGAGTTTTAAAGCAGGTGATGTTGACATGGAAATAAAAAGACAGTCGTCAAAAGAGCTGTTTATGTTTTCAGGGTCATCAAGGACAAATGGGCTCCAGAGGAGCAGCTGGACCACAGGTGGCAGGACATTAACATGCATGCTCTGCAGGCTAATGTTTAAGGAAATGTTATTTGCTAAAAGACTGTGGTTTTATTCAGGGAGAGCCTGGTCCAGATGGAGCAGTGGGGTTTCCTGGTGTGCAGGGCCCTCAGGTACAACATATCAAAACATTTGATTAAAAAACTCAAATTAGGACATAATTTCAAATTGACTAGTCATCCCACTTTAGAGTACCTGTAATAATCCCTACAAAATAAATGTGATTAAACTCCTAAAAACTTAATGGATGAGCTAACGACAAGAAACCATAAGAGCAAAATGGAGGCATTTGGATGGTCTACAAAGTTTGTGAAATGTACTTACTGACAAGTACTGACAGCAAAAATACATATGACGGTAGAACCATTGATTATTGATTTTGATAAAAGCTGTTACTTTTTTATTGTCCTAAGTCACTATATGCTTATTAAAGGTTTTATTTCTCTAAGGTTTTCAGTGAGACGATGCAACTGCAATAAATGTATATATTTTAAGGCTTTTCTACATGTTTGTCAGTTATACTTGTAAATTAAAATAAGGCTGTGATGATAGTAAGGTAACTTCTATTTGTTTCTTTGAAGGGAAACCCTGGACTAATTGGACCTACAGGACCTAAAGGTGACCCTGTAAGTATGTCTAAACAATCAAATGAAAACAAAATGAGTGCTGTCATTGATTTGCATTTTGATTTTTTTGATTTTTTACCAGGGAGATCAAGGAAATGAGGGTGAAATTGGTGAACCTGGACCTCCTGGACTGAATGTAGGACAGCTTTGACAATGTTTAGAAGTGAAAATGTGTTAACATTATTCACAAACTTACCAGAATATTGTTTTATTTTCCTTTTTAGGGGGACATTGGAGAATCAGGAAAGCCAGGACCCTCAGGTGATCCTGTAAGATTACATAAAGCCATTTCATTTTTTACTATAGCTAAAATGGGTCCACCATGCTTGTTTAATTCCTTCCTGCAAAACTACAACTAATTTTTGAAATTAAAAATCTAAATGTGGACTTTTATGTTTGTGTTTGTTTTAATCAGGGTGCCAAAGCCCGGAAAGGTGAGAAAGGAAGCGTAGGGTTTAATGGAGACCTTGTAAGTTTGATCCTTCTGGCTGGTTAGGTCCGTTTAGACGGTCAACCAGATCAGTGACTGTTCTTGGACTTTTGTTTGTGTTCAGGGACCTCCAGGGCCTCCAGGAAAACAGGGAGTGAAAGGACGTAAGGGCCCAACAGGGCTACAGGGACTGGAAGGACCAAGAGGACTGATGGGACTTCCTGGACCCGCTGTGAGTGAAATAAATTAGATGAATGAAGCCAAAATCACTTCTGAAACTAAAGTTGAATCTTTCTCTGGTTAAGGGAGCTGATGGCATTATGGGAGAGCAAGGGAGGCTGGGAAATGAAGGATCCAAGGTGAGTTTAATTAAATCTCTGGATTTGGACATTTAAAGTGGAACAATGAACATGAAAAATATTTTAATTTTTTTCTGTGACTATGTTCTCTATTAAAGGGAGATCAAGGACAGAGTGGCAATCAGGGAAGTCCTGGCTCAAGAGGTGACAAGGTAGAACAAAGACGTATGCTAAGCTATCATGATTTGTTCAGAAAGTGTTTATATTTAATAGTAATATTAATACAATAAAGTATTCACATTTTGTCAAGATACAAGTACAATGTTTAACATATTTTGTTGGTATTTTTATGTGATGTAGAAAAAAGAACGACACATGATTTAAAAAGAAATTGAAATTAAAATTTTAAAAGTGTGGCAGTCATAAGTATTCACCCCTCATGAATCAACAATTTAACACTGAATATTCAACTGTAGGTTTAGCTGTGACTTTATTGTCTTTGACCTACAGGAAGTGAATCTCCACCTCAGACTCCAGTCTTTCCCTAACATGATTTTTCACCCAGATAAACCCTGTTATTAGCTTTATCCATCTCCCCATTAGCTTCTCTGTCACTGCTAAAGAAAATGCTCCTGACAGCATGATACTGCCACCACCATGTTTCACTGTGCTTTCAGAATGATTGCAGTATCTGTCCCCTACATGGCTTTCAGCTAACCGCAAATGGGATTTCTTGTTTTCTTTCCATACATTAGTGGGGACAGCTGTATGACCCGACCGAGCCACCTATATAGGCATTAGCTGCAGAAAAATCTAATCTGATTCAAGCCCAGAACATTTTGATGTAAAGTGAGATTACTGCGTGAATAATACATCCATGTGACTTATGGTTATTGCTGTGTTTTAGGGCCGAGGCGGTCGAGCTGGATTTTCTGGACTGCCTGGACCCATTGTGAGTCGGAGTAAGAGAAGGATTTGTTTAATTTAAATGCTGATGGCTGATCTGATGCTGTGGTTGTGCTTTCTGCCTGCAGGGAGAGATGGGCAAATCAGGAGAGAGAGGACCTGGAGGAGAACCTGGTATTAAGGTTCCTGTGTGGCCATATTTCCTTGGCTGTTCTCATACCTGACAGCAATATTCAGTCTAAAGATAAAGATCTGCTCTTGGCTTTTTTATATATATAACTTCCAAGAATAAATTGCTTTTATTAAACCTCTATTAAATATGCAATGTAAAAGCATGAAAAGAAGTGGAAAATTAACCATTTTAACTGCATAAGTAAAAGAAATGTTATCACAAAGTACAAATTGTAGCTGAATGATGAATAATTCAGCATAGCACAAAAATACAAGATAACCATATACGACATCACAGTTGTCAACAATCGAGTTCATTTTTGTTGAAGTATGTTTCCTTTTGTTGTTTTTCTAAAATCCTAAGGAAGACTTTAACGACTAAATATTAAAGGTTGCATTTTATGTAATCAGGAGATATTGTCATATATATTTCCTCTGAAATATAACAAAATACAGAAGTCATCTGGTACAGCATGTACTTGGTCTGACAATTACATCTGTGCACTATTACAAATATGCAAATACCATCAGTCATCTGCATAAAGTGCAGGTGGAATCCTTCCTCAGATTATAGCAAATAAATTTCCAGTGGGGATATTCAAATAGTTTTTAATTAGACAACTTAAACAACGTCGTTGCAGAAGCAGATTTTATATTGTTTTTGTTTTTTTTTATTTTTGGTGCGTTTTGATGAATTTATGAAACATTTACCAACTAGGATACATGAAGAATACTTATATATAGAGTAGGTTTTCGAAAATATGCTTTCCATAATAAATGTCACAAAGTTTATTCCATTAGCATGAAGATTTTCACACTGAAAATCTTTTCAATGTGAAAAGATTCATTAACAGATGTTTTGTTATTTGGAGCAAATGTAATGATTAAAAAGTATTGATGTCATGTTTGTGCAGGGACGGGGTGGCGTTCCAGGGGTTTCAGGACCAAAAGGGATGAAGGTTATTTAATTTAAAACTGTGTTGAAAAAAATTTATTTGAAACCTTTTGTCCCCTACACTCATCAGCTACAGAAAATATATCCTGACAAAGTTTTTGAAGCAACAACTGTAACCTGAAGATCCAACTTTTATCAAAAGCCAAGTTTCATCCACTAAAAACAGATGAGAAATAGAAAAGTTAATTAGATTGCTTATTGTTGCTGTCCTATCCCATTTTAGGCTTCTCAGGGTCATTCAGGCAGCAGAGGGCAGGATGGTGAAATTGGAGCAAAAGTAAGTCATTCACTGAATGACTTACCTTTAAGTCTATTTATGTTTTAAATTGAGAACTTGGCTTTTGTGTAATAAACTGCTAAATGGATTTTTTTACATTTTAGGGACCAGCTGGTGAAAACGGAACGACTGGGGATGCTGGACCTCAAGGACCAAAAGTGAGCTCACTCCCAACAACACAAATGTTACTTTACACTTTTAATGTGTTAAAAGGTTCGAGGCCTTTGTGGGACTGGCTCTCACCAGACTTTCTCCTCAGGTGGAACATTTTAGCTGCAAATAATCAAAATGATTACAGAACACCAGCAAATGTTGACACTTCAAAACATGAATTGACTGCACTATTAATGTTTACACTGCACTGCTGAGTGATGTTAATAGTTTTGCATCCCAGCTAAAAGGTATTGAGTTTAAATCTTAACCTTTCTCTGTGGAGTCTACATTTTGTTCCAGTGTAATTGTAGGTTTTCTCAGTGTGCTAAAACTGAACTGGAAACTCACAGCTGTTTTAGCATCATTTGGTCCTACGATGGAATGGTGGCCAACTCTTGTTACAGTTCCCATCCATCCGTCCATTTTCTTACACCCTTGTCCCTAGTGGGGTCGAGAGGTGCTGGTGCTGGATTTAATATGATATAGAAAATTTATTAAACTATATACTGATAGGAATTTTTAAAACCCATATAAGAAGAACCACAGAAACAGTAATTAGTTTTCACTCAGATCTTTTGCAAAAGGAGAAGACACAGCAGATCCCTTCTTCAAGGAGTCTACTATTAGTTCTGACCCTCTGCATCAGAACTAATCTTTTTATTACCAAGAGAGAGAGAAAGGAATGTCGAGAGGTGTCGAGGGGGCTATTCTACAGATAAGGAAAGGAAGTACAGAAACTATCATTCTACATACAGCCAGTTTTACGACTGAGGAAGTCTCTTCAAAGTGGAGCATGTTTATCTAAAACAGAAACACCTTTACCCCCAACGGATTCCCTCAGAAAACAATTAGCAAACAAACATGTTTGAGGTTGTAGAAAGGTTAACTGTCTCTTAAAAACATATGGTAACAATTTAAACTTAGTAAACCTACTAATGTAATAATGATAACAGAATATTCCTAACAGAAGCGTTCTAGGAAGCTGGGCTGCCTTTGGACTGAATATGAAGGCCAATACCAGGAAATGACTTGATTACCCAAATCATCACTGACTGAAAATTCACACTGAACCCTTAAGCATCTTTGATTCTGTGGCTCTCAGTTCTTCATCCTGACTCTGGGGCCTTGATTTCCAGTTACTCATTTCATCTTAAAAAAGGACTTTGGACCACTAACGAACAGTCTTGTCCATTTTCCCCTAAGCCTAAAGTAAATGCTTTTAATTCAGGAGCGACATAACAAGGAATGCAACAGATGTAGCCCATGTCCTGGATATATTTATGTTTGGTGACTCATGTAGCACAGACTCCAGCTGCAGCTCATGCCTTGTGAATTTTCTCGAAACTCTTGAAAGAGCTTCACTTTACAATCCTCTTAAGGCTGTGGTTATTCCCTTTGCTGTTTCTTCATCTCTTTTCTGACACTTTCACCCCCCCTTCCACATGCAGAAATTTTATTTACTTAGATAAAACAGCTTGAGAACAGTCAGCTTCTTTAGACATAATCTTTTGTGGCTTTCTAGTTTGTGAAAGGTATCAGTCAGTGTCTGCTGGACAGCTGCCAATCAGGAGATGTCCCTATGATTGAGTAGGCCTTGTTTAGTACTCTTATTTGTTAAGAAATTGAATTTTGAACAGGTGAAAAATATGTGTTCATGTGTTTTATTGAGTTTAACTCCCTATATGAATTACTAAAATGGAATTAGTTCCTGTAATATAATTTATTGATTATTTTTAAAACTTTGAGACACTTTAGACTTAAGTCATTTTCATGCAAGAGTTTAGTTTTTAGTGATTTATTAGTTTGAGGAAAGAAAAAATCATAAAATCAGTTTAGCAGGAAAGCAATATCTGTTAAAAATGCCATATTTTAAAAAAAAAATGCAATTGTGTGAAAGAAAGGGTGAAACCATTGCACTTTCTTTATTCAGGTAACAGACAGTGGTCACCCTCCGCTGTCTTCTATCTGTGTGATCAACATCAACGTCACTGAGCAGAGCAAGTATCCTCCCACCGTTGTCCCCCTTGAGGTCTTCATTACTACCACCGGAGGACTATTTGCAAATCGGGTCATCGGCAAACTCCACGCATCGGATCAGGACCTGCAGGACATCTTGACCTACAGGATGGTTTCACAAAAGCCAGAGGGCCAAAGGTTCTCTGTGGACCTGACTGATGGTAAAATCTGGGCGGATGAAAACCTGGAGGTGGGCTCTTATGCGCTGAATATCAGCGTGAGCGATGGGAAATTTACTGTCTGGACAGAGGTCAAAGTTCACATGTGGGCAGCCAGTCAGAAAGTGCTGGACTCTGGCCTGACGCTGCAGCTGGTCGGGATGTCACCCGAGGAGTTCCTGGGAGATCACTGGAGAGGCCTCCAGCGCAAAATGGCGCAGTCTCTGAGCCTTCCCAAACCAGAGCTCTATCTGGCCAGCCTGCAGCAACTGCCTGACACCCAGGCCCTGGAGGTACTGCTGGTCCGCAGGCCTGAGGGAGGACTCATTCAGTCGCTGTCAGGGAGCAAACTCGAGGGTGAGCTGTCAGCAGAATTTCTTCTTCATAAGGCTATGTTCACACAGCAAGTCTTAATTCATACTACTATTTAAACCCGGCTGCAAAGAGACTTGTGCATGGTTTACATCCTTAAAGTCACTGTTTACAGAAATAATAATGGATGGAACCGTTTATGGATCAATTTTAAGGTTTATTCATCAATAGGAGTCAGTAGTATTGTCATGAGATTGCAACAAGAAAAAGTCAGCTAATAAAATGAAAGGACAACTAATAGCAATGTCTTTGTGTAGTATTGGCTGCAATTTCTGTAGAGAAGTCTGTCTGGATGTGCAGTCAGAGTCAGGAGTGGTGGGATTGTGACACAGACTTCTTTCATAATTTTTTAATCATAAACTTCAGCCATTGTTTACGTCCTAATTTATCATGTCAGGTGCAGAATTATGATGCATCTCTCACATTGATGGCATAAAAGCCAGATAAACTGCAACGTGACCATTCAGACGGCTGACATTTTGTAAACAATTGGATACACATCTGAATTAGTAACACATATGGAAGTGTTTTTTTGGGGTAAAAAGATTGGAATTGGCCCATTAGACTGCAAAATAAAGGCAGATTTGGGTCGCACTTGCCTGCTGAGTGAACATAGCCTAAGACCTGTGATCATGGCAGTGAGTACAGTCTGAATTTGAACACTTTGATTTAGGTATTTTAGCAGAGATGGAAGACTCCCTGGGTCTCAGAATTCCCAAGGTGAGCCATGACGGATGTGTGGAAGCCAGCTGTCTGGCAAGAGGCTGCAGGAACGCCGTGCTGCTGTCAGGAGCGAAGCTAAGCCATTTCACTACAGCCAGAGCTGGTTACATCACACCGCAGCACACCTGGGAGAGCGTCTGCTCCTGTAACGGTACGTCACTCTGTCTCAGTGTCAGTGTGTGTCTGAGCTTCAGAGAGACAGCCATCGGAGACGGTGCTGATGTGAGATCGTGTGAACCGCAGAGAAAGTTGTGGTTCTGGAATGGAAACGCTGAAGTTTGCTAACACAAAGCTTTGCGTCTGTCGCTCTGAATATCTGGGTATGCAGCCCCAAAGTTCATATAAACTTTTATTGTACAAAACAGTGGCAATACACATAACATAATGAGCTCTACATGAGTTTGAGCAATCTCATATAGCAGTTTTTAGCTTTGGACTCATCCAAATGTGATGGAGAAAATGGAACAGAAAAAATACTTTCATTATTTTGCTTTTATTAAGCGACATGTTTAAAAGATTAAAAAAAAAAAAAAAAGCAAGTAATTATATGATCAGTAACTGGAACTGCAGGAAAATAAAACTGAGAGCTCCTCAGTCTCTGGTATAAAAAAATCTGAGATTTTATTTGTAAGCCATATCACTCTGTGTTATGTTAACATTAGCTTAAAACGTGATGAAAAAAACATAACATTAATAGCCTGTTGATTTTAGGCTTAGTAAACCGAAAAGCACACAGACATTTTGCAGGACTTCTCATCTCTCTGAACATAATTTACAGACAGTTTGCTCCATCTCCATCTCTCCAGAAGAGTTTTAATTTAAGTGGTCCCTTATTTGACCTGATTAGGTCTGTATTGGGATTATACTCACTGGACTGCTGTGTCAGATAGATTCCCCGCCAGCCTCTTTGCAGTGGTGGCTGTCACACTGAGCTGTAACAAGTTTAAAGGTTTGACAGCTTCATTTAAAGATAACAGGAGGACAAATGTACTTTATTTGGTGATAAAACAATGGGAAACAAATATTAGACTAAGACAGAGGTAATGGAGAGAGAGAGAGATTATTTCGTTGTCAGAAATCTGAGCCAAGTTATTGTCCTCACACACACGCAAACACACACACACACAAAAGGCTGCTGTGTCAGTGCTGGTTTATTTTGATGAAATGCTGGCAGAAATCTCTCCTCTGCACCCTGCCAACACTTTCCTGCCGGAGTAAAGCGCTCTGTTGACACAGAATCTAACAGCCTGCGCTGTGCTTCTATTACACACCCACTCAGACACCAATAAAGTGTGAGTGTGGCTCACAAGAACCCTTCTAGATGTGAAGCTTGGATGCTAACCACTTCTTTCAATTTGATGGGTGCTGCAAAACCTCAGCAACCGCTGCCCTACATGATCCTTTCCCTATATACAGTATAGTTGATATGCACTGTATAAAAAGACAATATTTACTCACTGCCTGACATTGAAATAGGCTATATGTTTTCTGTTTGAAGTCAGTAGACAAGCTGTTGTTACTGGAGTAATGTTTCCACTGTGCATATCAGGTCATAAGGTATATTTAATATTACAATTGGTGCCTAAAAGAGTTCTCAAGTATTTAGATTTCAGCAATTTGTTGTGGTTGGTTGTAGTCCTTAACTTTAGCAAATACAGGGCTCTAGTGTATGTAAGATTTGGAATTTAACAAAAGTAATTAAAAAATATATCTGACAGTATTGTCATTTATTATACTGATATTTAGCCATGAAGATGCACCAATCCGATATTAATATCTGTATCAGTCTTAATACTAAAAAAAATTTAAAGATCAGGTATTAGTGAGAATGTGCCACCAGGGCAGAGCTATTCAGTCCAATCCTATGCTTTATGGTCTGAGCGACATTATGCTTTATTATTTATTTTACATTATATTTGGAATTCGGCATTGCACTTTCTGAAACATTTAAAAGGTTTGTTGCAGTTTACTTTTTGCATATTTGACAACAGTAGTCAAGCTGTTGTTTTTGTCAGTTCAGTTTCTTTATCATTTATTTTACATTGGTTGTTATACGCCTTGCACTGGCTGAACAAATTGAAGTTGTGTTGTTTTTTTACATGTTTAACCAAGCCTGTGAAAATATTGGTGTATTTAAGTCTGCCGTGCTGGTGTACAGTTATCTAATAATTTTGGAATTCACTACATTCATGTCTGTGTTTATAAAAGTAAGTTGATTCAGCACTGTTTTTCTGTGCGGGATCGGTCTCGACTGATACTAAACCTCAAATATCTGTATGGGAATCAGAAGTAGAAAAGTGAAAGAGAAAGAGAAAATAATTTACATGGATGGAAGTCAAAAAAGCTTATGAGGTATATGTAAACATCTTATTTTAACTGTATAGACATCATGCTTTCACAGTTTTTCTGCCTCAGTGGTATAAGTGGATTTATTCAGCTGGTGAGGTATGCCGAGTTTAATAACAGGAGAAAATGTTGTGTTTTCAGATGAAATAAGCTTTCTAAAACACAACATTTGCTGCAATAGCAAACTAGAACATCATATTAGTTGATGAAAAACATGGGGTTTTTGCAATATGAGACTTGTGCTTTCAGGGACATGTACAGAAAAAGCATGATCCTCATTCTCTACCTTCCTAATTTTATCATTACATCTAATGGATCACAGATTAGAAAACTAATTAGTCCCACTTATACAGAGAAAATTGAATCTGCTAAATTAGTTTACCTTTGTTGAGGAAGCAGTAATATCTCTGTACCCGTCATTATTCAGCAGTCTCTCAGCAAAGCGCTCTGTAGCTATCAATGAATCAGGATTAAGAATTAAAAGGTCTGATATCACAATGTCACAATCCAAACAGATTCAAATGAGAAATAAATAGATTATGTTATAAACTCAATTCTTTCCTGTCTACATGTCTGGTGGGAGGTTTTTTTTATTGTTTTTGGCTGAAATGCCACTAGCTTTTCAAATAATGAATTATGAGAATAATTAATGCAGCAGTTCGGATGTGAACAAGCATCTAAAAGCAGCAGCAGCCTGTTTGCTGACCAGTAACTTCTGAGCATGAGTGTCTGTTCAGCAGTCAAAGCTTTCTGTTGCCTCATTTAAATAGCAAGTTTGTGATATTCCCAGTTTAAGCTGCCTCTGGCTGCTCGTAAATCACACATTGAGTCATCCACATCCTCCAATGATATCATTAATAAAGCAGGACCATAAAAGGTGTGGTGGGGATCTCAGCTGGCTCAATGCACACACTACGAGTAAAACGTGTTGAAAATTTGGTCACATGATCAGCTTGTGGCCTCTATATTTTGTGAGCTTAAAATCGGGAGCTTTAAGAAAAAATATAAGCTGCTAAAGTCCCAGTTTTTCTGTCCAAAGCCATCTTTGATGCCTTTGCTTAAAATGAGCAAAAATGAATAACTGATCAATTATCCGGTTAATTGTAATTACCAAAATGTCATAAAGTAAAAGCATTTGTATTGAAGAATGACATAATCTTCCACAGACGCAAAACTCAGACGTAATTTTAGTTTGAGAGTCTGTTTAAAATTTTGTGTTGGCTGTTGTTCTGTTCTGGCAATTACAGAAGGAAGTTATTTCATAAGTATAAAATATAAAATTAATTGTAGAAAACCACGCAGACCTGTGCTCTCCTGCTCTGTGGAAACAAGGCATAAGCATTATAAAGACTAACTGCTACTTTCTCTCCTGATATTTATGCAAGCATCAATTAAACATTTCTTATTTTAATGGATAAATTCTTTATTATGTTTCCTTGATCAATTATCATATTGTGGGACATGTGGTCATTAGAGGCTCAGATTTGAAGATGCTAATTTGTAATTTGTTCAAATCTTTACAAGCCAAAACCACCAGTTATTCCACTAGTTTTAAAGTAGAAAAATGAGGCACAAAAATGAGAAAAAATGTGCACAAATGTAGATAAACTTTGTAAAAGTACAGCTCATGAATTGCAGTTAATTTATCATCAACAGTTATGTTTTTCCTCATCTGTACTGTGCTGTGTTTTTCCTCACTGGATTCACCTTTTTCTGTTTCAGAGTCAGCTCTGAAGTTTAGCAGTACATCCTACCTGAAGTATCTCCACAGGATGGATGAGGACAGCCAGGATTTCAGACTCTCACTGAGGTTTAAGACTTTCCAGGAGCAAGGCCTCATCATGTCCTCTAGGGGTGCAAACGACTGGGGGACTTTACAGGTATTTATCCTAATGTGTTTTATAACTGAACAATAGGACTTACTTTTCATATATTTGTGAATTTTCTAGTGCTGTTAAGAAGTAATTGAATCTAGAATCCTATCATCACTTCAGCAGTATTTAAAGATAAGACATAGAGTGGTATTTCAGAATAAAGTGGTTGTTTGGGTTCCCAACAACCTCTGTTAATTTTTCTAAGCACCAACATTCGTGTTAAACTGTTAAAAAGGTCAATCATGGAATTATAAGTAACATGTCAATGTTTATTATTCCTACAAGAGACTTTCACTTCAGTTTAAAAATGTTGCAAAAGCAGAATAAGACAAAATAAGAAGAAACACTCTAGAAGTAATATAATTACAGTGAAAGGAGGCAGAGGCTCATTATTTGCATTCATTTGAAATGTATTTGTTGTGCTCTCCCCTGAGCTGGGGGGTAATTTATTCTGCTCTTCCAGTTTTGCCACCGCAGAGAGATTAAATCTCTTCCTAATTTTCGGATGCTGTTAGTGTAATGTTGTTGTTTGACACTAATTTACGGGCAGAAAGATAAAATCGAGCAGCTGCTGATTTAATCAAAGGGAGTTTTCCATGGGGAACACAGACAGTAAGGGGGGATTGTTTGATTTCAAAATATTTCGAGCCCAGAATCCCAAATACTTGACTTCAGCTTCTCATATACTGGTCTAATTTCATATTTTCTTGTTATATGAGTCCACAGTTGTACGCTACCTTCTGAAATATTTTATATGTAACCTGCTTATCCTTTTGTGAGTTTATTCAAGTATTGCAACAGACCCAGCTGTATCAACCTGATTTAAAGTAACCTTTTGTTGAACCATTTACGGTTAAGAAAAAATGCTTTCTTTTAGTATAAAAAAAACCAGGTTGAGACATTTCTGTGCCTCAAGACTTTAAAACAGAGCTGTTGTCAAGAGCGTTTCTTTTCTGCTCCTCTTCCAGTTAAACATGAAGATCATTACACTTACAGTTGTAATTAAATATTTACATCCAATATCTGAAAAAACAACTTTTTTTTTCTATCCCACTTTCTCACATTAATTCAGACTGAACTTTTTTTTGTTACACCAGTTGGGAATTCCAATAGTATTTCTAGTTGCTAAAGAAAAAAACATCTTGGACATGCTTTTCAACTTTCTTCAGATTCAGAAGACCTGTTTTTTTAGTAGAATTTCTTTTTAAATTGTTTGACTTGGGGCAACCATTTTGAGTTTTCTTCCAAAAGTTTCTCACAATAGTTTGTTAGAGTTTTGGTTAATGCCTCCTGGCAGAACTGACAATAAATTTTTGTGCTGTAGTGGCAAGGTCTTCTGTACAAAACTAAACGGGCACAGTGAAGGAGAATAATGAGTAGTTGTGGTCTTTGAGAGACATATTTCTTTAAATGAATAAAATACTTTTTAAAAGTCCCTGAAGTTCTATAAGATATTTTCTTTTGTAGATGTTTTATTGGCAAGATATCTCTCAGGTTCTTGAGGCTCTCTGGCTGAATATGTTTTATTCTGATTCCTGGAAGTCATTAGAAAGCAGAGTTTTTAACCAAGGTGAAGAACTCATGCTCAACTTCTCTTACTACTTTGGACTTGAGCTACATTGTGTGGGTTTAAGTTAACTTTAAAGCTTAAATTTCACTGTTGCTGAATTATTTTATTTAATCCCACAGTTTACTCTAGAGTAATTTGGCACCTTTGAAAGGAACACTGGGGCGGCTTCAATCAAAAGCAGCAGCAGTAAACTGTGAAGAATAAGTGAAGGTGACTTGTCACTTTAGACCTGACAGCAGAGCAGTTAGCACATTCGACAGTGAACAAGACAGTGGATATGTGCTGATGTGGAATCAGTTATATAAGCTGACTTGTTTTATTTCAGGCATTTATGTTGACGAGTGAGCAGGAAGAGTTTCTTGCTCAAGTACTTGTGACATTTCAAGAAGTGACTTGATTATCAAAACTAGAATCATGGAAAGCACTGCAAGCCTCAGTTGCCTTCGTTAAGGTCAGCTTTTGATCATCATTCAAGAAAAAGAAAGAGTGAAAATAGCTAGAGAGTGAAGTTTCAAGGCTTAAACTACTTACTAACCAAAAAAAGTGCACAAGCTCATATTAAATTTACCAATTAAACATATTAATGTTTAAACCCTCTCCCCTCCACCCACAGAAACAAGATGGAAATAAATATTGGTTGTTGATATCGGCCCAGTTTTAGTTATCGGACCAATGTTGACCTTAATACTGATATATCATGCATATCTAATTTAAATATAACAAAAAAACAAAAACTGGACAAATATGTAAGTGGGAAAATATTTTTTGAGTACTCTGTGGTACCTCTGCTTGTGCACATAACCATCATTCTGAAAACATAAGCGTTTCTGCTGTGCCGGCCTAGTAAATTTTGCCCTGCAGCATTAAAGCGGCTTGTAGGAACCTTGCAGCATTTGTGACTTTGATTTATGAAGTCACAGACTACAAAAATGGAGAGCTGGAGAACTTTAGTCCCAGTGGAGTTTGGCTTGATAGGCTACACATGTTAGATGGGCTCTTCTGATATAGTAAGATTCCTGATGCATCAAACTGTGCTTTCTCTATTTAATAATTTGTCATGAATGAGTTGTACTAAGCTTGTTGCAACAGATTAAAAGGGAACTCACACATGTTTAAGCTGTTCCTCAGTCAGAGCATATTCCTTTGGTTAGCTAAAGATAGAACAATCCTCATTTTCCTCCTCATTCATCCATGTGAGGGATTCTGCAGGTTCAGCTCAGAAAATCTATTACTGTTTTGGATATGAAACAAGCCTTATTTTGGTCACTGAAGGCAAAATAGCATCATGAAGGTATGAGAAAGATCTCCAAAAAAAGCAGATATTGGAATAATTAATGTTTTGAGAGTCAGTTGCATCGGTGTCAATAATGCATCAGTCTTCACTCGTGTATGATAGCATTTTTCAAATACCCACTTTAGTATATTTAATAAAGATGTGGAAAAGGATTCTGTTGCATAAAGAAAACATGAACAGATAAAAGGAGGCGGAAAAAGCTGCTGGCTTGTTATTTCTTGAGCGCGCTGAGCGTGCAGAAACATTAAGAAGCTAAGGTTTATGGAGATAAAATGCTGAGCTTATTTGTTTGACTCTAGGTGCTGTGTGTCAAATAGAGGGGGGGTTGAGCAGTGCATCAGCAAAAGATTATTTTTGTAACACTAAAGACTACTCAAAAAAGACAGAAACAGTCACTGCTTAGATGTTTTTAAGAGATTCCCCAAATTTCATCTGAAGACTAGAAAGTGTTCTAAAGTTGGGTAAACATGAAAAAACATTGTTTAAGCATTTTCTTTTTTTATTATTATTATTTCCAAATGTTACATATTTTTAAGTAAGTAGATGTTTTTGACATTGTTTTCAAATCAGAGATGATTGCTCATTCTAGTCTACTTTCATTGTTGCACATGGCACAGTCCTTATATTGGACAGACAATGTGTTGAGGGTGTGTGATGGAGCTTTTGCCACCAAAGTCGGAACTAACAGTTGTTACATTTAGGACATGATTATTTTTTTCCAAGTAGCTGG
>CAEFZY010077250.1:0-39500 GCA_903066815.1 Brachyrhaphis roseni
GGGACAACAGGGAGACTAATAGACACAGAGAACTCGAACATAAACACAGAAAAAACACCGAACACTCAAAATAAAACACAGAGAACATGGAACATGACACAAATCAGCTGTATGTCAAAGTTAGTAACCTGACAAATCTGGATCCATTACTAAAATTATGTTTTTAAAATACATTTTGTGGTTGTAGTGTGATACCTTTGTAAAACATGAGAAAAGATGCTCTTTCAGCTTTAATACCTGCATGTCTAGTTTAAACCGTAATCTATTAGGAAAAGGAAGATTTAGGACATTTTCTAAACTGACCCTGTTTATGGATTTTTGAACATGTCTGTACTATTCTGTGAGTTTTCAGTCCTTCACTCAAAAACCCTAAAAACTGACCATGCTTGAGAAAAACTAATTTCTGCTGTCATAAATCAAATTATGCTATTTGTATATAAAATAAAGGACTTGCAATTCATTTTTTAAATTCAGAATTTTATCTTTTAGATGACAGAACAAAAATAATAATGACAGGCATCTTAAACCTTTTTCTGGGATTATACAGACGTGAAATTATACGAGCAATTTTTATAGTTTTGCTGACTTTTCAAGACTTCAGAAGAATGCCTAGTCTGCCATTTGGGTGCTGAGATTTATTTGGTAAAGTGTCATTGGTGGTTCATTACTGAGAAAACTTGACTATCCCTTGTAAAAAGTATAATTACTTGCCCATTAGTTTCTGTGGTAGCTGATCACAGAACCAAGAAATGACAAAACAAGACCGATCCACTCTAATGAACAGCTGGGTTTATCATTCCGACAGCCATAAACACTGTCTGAACTATTTCATGGTGGCTGTTTTGAAGGCTAGAATAGAAGAAATCTTTGTCCCCCAGAGGGGAAATTCAGAATATGTTTCCCTGATAAGACTGACGGTGAAGCCCATTTTCACCCCTGTCAGTTGTCAAGAAAAAAAAGTAATTGAAAACTTGTTTTAAGACAAAAAAGGAAGAAATATTTAGTAATTTCCACTTTTATTTCACCTCAACAACACTCCCCTGTTGTTGTGTCATTTTTTTTTTACCTGTTTATTGTTAAAAAATAAGCCTATGAGGTTTCAAAATGTGGTGCATTTCCTCGGGAGGCTGCGCAGCAACAATATGAACGGAGTGGATAAATGAGTGGATTTGCCCCCTGTGTGCTGAAAGTGCTGTTCTGAGTTATGAGATAACGTAAGTATTTCTAGGCCATTGTTAGAAGGCTGTCTAGGCTATAATTATCTTTAATCACTGTAAGACCTTTCATTTACATAAAACAAAAGGAAGATAAGTATTTCTTTATTTCATACAATACTTTTCTTTTTAAATTATTGTTAAATTCTGTTTTAGCATTTAAAAGGAAAATGTGTAGATATTCACAAGAATAGAATCTGCATACTCAGTTTCTGTATCATAAGCAATGCAATTCCAAAAAGCCATATGTACTCCACATAAGCAACACTTTACATAAAAGGTGTTACTCAATTGTTACAGCGATGGCCCAACAATAACATTACTTGATCTCATCCCATGTTATGCAGACTTTCTGTCTGCACTGGTGAAGATTCACCCACACAAAGCAAGTCCAGGTTGTCACTAATATGCTCCAAGCTAAGTTCTGATTAATTCAGCTTAAAACTATTTGAGCTACCATTTGGAACCACTCATAAACTGTGTTTAGGTTTTGACAGAAATTCCATCCATCCATCCATTTTCTTCCGATTATCCGGGGTCGGGTCGCGGGGGTAGCAGTTTCAGAAGGGAGGCCCAGACTTCCCTCTCCCCAGCCACTTCTTCCAGCTCCTCCGGGGGAATCCCTATCTCTAAGGGGGAGCCCAGCCACCCTACGGAGGACACCCATTTCTGCCGCTTGTATCCGCGATCTTGTTCTTTCGGTCATGACCCAAAGCTCATGACCATAGATGAGGGTGGGAACGTAGATCGACCGGTAAATCGAGAGCTTCGCTTTCTGGCTCAGCTCTCTCTGTACCACGATGGACCAGTACGGCGCCCGCTTCACGGCAGACGCTGCGCCAATCCGTCTGTCGATCTCCCGCTCCCCTCTTCCCTCATTCGTGAACAAGATCCCGAGATTTTGGAGAAATTGATGCTCCAAAAAAATTTGCATCATAGCTTCAAACTGAGATCCACATAACGTACTGTTTTAGATATTAGGAAGCAGGTGATGCAAAGTGTACCAAGAAAATAAAATTATTTACACATTTACAAGGAGATGTAGCATAGTGACTACTTAACTACATAAAATATACTCACCAGATACTTTATTGGGAACATTTTGCTAATGTGAAGTTGGACTTCCTTAACTTTTAGAGCTTATTTAATCCTTTGTTGAACTGAGTTGATGAGGTGTCAGTTAATAAGCAACAACACTCAAGTGTTTAAGCAATGTTCAAAAGGTCAGAGTTCAAAATGAGCCAAGAAAAGAGCCTATTCTTTTCTTGGCTCTACAAATCTGAAACTCAAATCTGAAACTCTCATACAAGACAGGGTGAATCCATTCTTTAATGCTGTTAATTTACAGGATAGTTTAAAGGTAAGTAAATTATCTAAACTCAAGTATTCAGAAAGCTTCTGCAACCTGCTGTGGCTTTATCTCATACCAAAGCAGAGTCAGAGAATGAAACCAAAGCAGCACCTCTCCCCGCTCACCCCATTCCTAACCCCACGTAAACAAACACACTCACCGGACACGTGCACAACACTGCAGCAGTCAGCTCTGCCAGGAAAATTACAGCAGGACAGTCTGTCATTTAGTGATTAGAATGAGGAAGGCGTGATGCAGGACCTGACGGGGTAAGGAAAACAGCAGAGTCACGCCACAAGAGGGGAAGGGTTGCTGTCAAGCAAAGGCTTCTTGCGCAAAGGGAAAGGAAAGGGAAACACATGGGGCCTCGTAAACAGAAACAGTAAGGAATTATCTACTGTATTTATTGACAAGAAGACGGGGATTTGGGGATTTGGGGATTTGATGTCACAGGAAAACCGCATACGAGGAAGCAGAACTATAAAAAGCAACAGTTTAAATACAAAGGAGCAGAATAAATGTAATAGGTGTGTGAGGTACTTTATGTTCCCTGTAAATGATACGAGGGATAAGCAGAGAGGGTTCGAGAAGTGGTGGAAGGGGTGGGGGTCTCCGTCTCCCAATGTGAGCCTGGAAAGGTGGAGGAGGAGGAGATCCAGGGAGGTGCTTGCTACATTCCACCCCTCCAAACCTGCTGGGCTGGTTTCTGGGTCATTAAAATTCTTCCTCTCCTCTCCAATGCCATGGTTTCTGCCCCAAGCGACATGCTGGCTCATGTCCACCTCCCTCTTGTCTACCTTCTCTCTCAATGTCTCTTATCTCCCTGCTGCAGAGCACTCTGCTGTCTCTTTGAATCCACAAGATTAATTTCTCTGAAACTTTTCTGTGGATTTCTTTCAGGCTGCATTGTTTCTGCCCAAGTCATTGCTTCCCCTCACTTGTATTTTTGTGTGCACAGATTTGATACAATATTTCATCCTTGACAGCACACATCCAGACAGTCGTCCCTTGTTTTTATCTTCTTTTTATCAAAATGTCTTTTTTCTTCTGGCGCATTTTCCTCTCACTCTGTGTTTTTTTCTCTTTCCCAGCAGATCTTGCTTGGCAGGGTCCTCAAGAGCGTCACTTTTGTTCAAATCAGAGATTATGAGGCAAACGTCAAACCTGGCTCAACTCCTCACCTCTTGTTAAGTTTGTTTTGCCTACAACAATAACCACAACAAAAACACTTGTGACCTTAAATAGAGTCAAGTCTTCAGTTTTAACCGTCACCCACACAACACTTTTTCTAAAAACAGCTGAGCCGCAGATAGAGTGGATTTAAATGACAAAATAAATGAACTCTATAAAGATGACTGCAAATACTGATTGAAGACTATCATCTCTCTGTTGCAACACAAGATGAGGAAGTTAGGCCTTAATAGTGAAATAGAAGGAAAATGACCATGTTTACTCTGAAATCCCTGTAATCAAATTCTACACAATGACTTGGTTTCAGTAAATGGTAATCAGAATCTACCTGTGTGCAATTTAATGTCAGCATAGCTGTTCTGTAGGAGAAGAACATAAGATAACATCAGTGAACAAACAGGATCACAAAGACCAAACAACACACCAGAGAGGTCAAAGGATTAAGTTGTAGGAAAGTTTAAAGCAGGGTTATAAATATTGTTCTAAAGCAACATCCGAAGCTTTGGAGATCTCATGCCGTGCTTTTGATTTCATCATTTGAAACAAGAAGCGGATGGAACAACGTCAGACTTGCCAACCAGCTGACAGGCTTGACAAAAAGAGCAAAAATAAGAAGCAGCCAGGAGGAAACTCTGAAGGAGCTGCACAGGTGCATAGCTCAGGTGGGAAAATCTGTCATCAGGATAATTAGTTGTGCACTTCTGCAAATCACATCTGGCCTTTTTGGGAAAGTGGGAACCAATTTTTTATTCAACCCTTTCTTGCCAGTTCTTCCCATTACATTGTTTGCATTCATCTCCTTGTTGCTCTCCCTCAATTCTGGGATTTGCTCTTTGTTTCCTGGTGCTTTTATTATCATCATATGATGACAGTTTCCTTATGTCTTTGTTAAATATCCAATTGACCTTGACCCTACTATCCAATTCAGTTTCCTTCATTTAAGACACACTGATTCATGCTCTAAAAACAAAATTACTGAACAAAATACAGAAAAAAATCAAAGGAAATCTCCACATTTTAACATATAAGATGTCAAAAGATTACATTATTTCTGCTGTTGCAGCTGGACTGTTTGTTTCTAGGAGCTAGCAGGCATCGTCTCATGCTTCCAAGTTTGAAATGTACAAACAAAAGCCTTGTGAAACAAAGTGTTTGGGGGGTTTTTATCTTAAAAGACACACACTATAAAAAACTAAAAATCTAATTTATTGCAAGCTGTTTAGTGGAAAACATAGTAACCTGCTGTTTTTAAAGAAGTACAACAAACAGCTGAAATCCCTTCCCGGTATTGTATGGGCCCATTTTGACGCTAAATTAATCTTAGGGTGTCCTGTAGTTTCTGGGACGAGAATGCTCTGAATATTGTTGTGTTGTTGAGAGGAAGGATGTGTCCTTTAGAGAGCGATGTAGCGGGCTTGATGTGCAGCGGGTGTTCAGTTCTCATTAACATTCCTTTCTGCACATTTAGAAGTTCACGAAATTTAGAAAACATAAAACAATGCACCAATGTTATTTTCCACACTCCCTGCTTGGTGTGAATTTTTGTATTTTTACAAAGTCCCTTAAGGTAAACTTTGAGCAAACTAAAGTAGGTCAGCTCACATGACCAATCTTTCGTCATAAGATAAACACCCAACATAAATATCTTCAGAGGTTTTTTTTTGTTTGTTTTGTTTTTTTCATTTCTTCAATTCAAAGACTTGATAATTTTGGATTAATTAGATCAAAAGCTTGAACTTTGGATCTAATCTAATCAGAGTAAATCAGCAGTTATAATAAATATGCAACTGTACCTTCAGCTAAAGTTTTTAGAAAGAGATGTGGATAATCATAGATGTAACCTGCTGATCTAAGGCATTCACGAATGGGAGGCTTTGGTGAAATAACCCAAGACCTGCTGACCCACAGCACACACAAACACACACACACGCATAACTCCCTCCATGGCTAATCTCCCTCACTGCTCCCCCACCTCAGAATAGAGTCTGCCTTTGATCAAAATACATTGTCAAGGCACACTGGGTGACTTGTGTGCCTGCGAGCGCGTATGTGTGAGGGGGAGAGTCTGAAAGCTGCTGGGGGTGTGAGGTCCTAACCTGAAGTGCCGGATATTGTTCCGCTACTTCCTGCCCTCTAAGCCCTGACCCAGGGAACTGCAGCCAAAAGAGCCTTTTGTCTGGCTGACCCTCAGCCTCGTCTTTCCCCCTCCCTGTCTCCCTTTCCTCCCACTTTTTTCTTTATTTTTTCTTGTCCTTTATTCCTCTTTCTCCTTGAACCTCAAACATACACTAATGCCAAAGTCTTGGGACTGATCATCAAAGCGACCACCGGAGCACACACTCACCCCAACACGCACACACACACACCCCTTCCTGCTTTTTGGCAGCAGATAGCCCTGAAACCATGCTTTGAACCTATGAGAAAAGAGAGTTATTCTCACCTTAAGAGGATTCGCAAAGATTAAATGTGATTTCAGAACAATTCTTTGAAACTTTTACTTTTATGTAACTGTAGAGGTGAGCCTTGCAAAACATTTATGCAGACAACTTGAACTTTAATGTATTATATTGGCTTTTCAAGCGATACATCAAGAGTAAATGGCAAATATTTCCACAAATGAATCTGTGGTGTACTTTTGTATCAAGATCCCTTTACACTGCAACCATCTGCTATCAGAAAATATGCACTTGGTAGATGTGTAAATCACTACTTGCTAAATACAAACTTTAGTGTAAATCCAGTTATTCTTTGAAGGACCGGATATTTTAGAAATGTGGTTCTTCTGCTTGAATGTGTTATTTTGCGTCGATGTTGTTTAATTTTACATACATACAAACTACACATGAAAGTAGTTGCCACAAAAAATTGTTCTACAGTTTGGCTCCGAATGGGATGAACACACTAATTACTCTAAACCCAGAGTAGTGATTAACTCAGAATATCTAAACAATTAGATGTACAACTGACATTTATAACACATTAAATAACTGTTGCACTTCATTGCTACTTTGGATATCACTACATTTTTCACCACTCTCTGGCCAGAGCTTTAATTTGTCCTCTGCTCTGTTTTTTTTAAAATTCCTCACTTGATGAAAGAAAAACAAAACTGTGATGAAATTCCAAGAGAGAGAGAAAAAAAAAAAGACACACATGCCACCACATGTGACCTAGCTCTCAAAATGTTTAGGTGCACACAGCTCACTGTTCAAGAAAGTTAACATCTATCCCTGAGCAGTTGCAGGTCTGTAGTCAGGAATGTATGTACACAGCTAATTGCCTAAACACACACACATGCACCCCCGCACGAACGGACAAAATAAACTTTAGAAGTACAGCTGGTACCATACGATTTCACTAAGTCCATTTAAAGGTGAGTTTATGTCATTGGCTTGTAAGCTATTTCAGGTTGCATTTTCCAGCACTGTCAATGTGAAACATTTACAGCTAACCTGGCCGCTGGCGTCACATGGAGCATTATGCTTTGTGTTTGAGAGTGAGGTATGTGTGATACAATTAGTGTGAGGAGTGATCTTAAGACATGCTTAAAGGAGCCTCAGCAGATGAGAGAAATTCCTGATGTCACTGAGCTTCATCAGGGAAGGAAACACCATAATGGGTCACAGCACCTGCGTTCCCTTGAGCACTTTGGGGCCATCAGCAGCTGACTGAACTGAACTTATTGAACCATTATCTGACTTGCTGCCTTCTCTCCGCTTTCCAGTTTGTCTTTCGAAGTTAAACTTAAACTTAATAGCAATAAATGTATTAAGATCTAAGGTTATCTTACATACATTCTCACAGTCACTAAATGAAATAATTGAACCTGTATATCTTTCCATATTAACTGATAGCGATCAGTGAAGAACATTATTGCAAAGATCTAAACTATAGAACACAGAACTCAAGCCTGTATGACAAATACAGGCTTGAGATTTCTCTAATAACAGATAATCATCCAATTACCCTATCAGGTAATTGGATGATCAGGTAATCATCTAATCATCAATGATGTGGAGAACCAATCTGAACACCTGTCACAAGACAATAAATAAGCATAAACATTCACTATGACAGTTATGTGGACATAACACATCCCATTTGCGCATGCTGCACTTTGAAAACCTGTTTGATTTGCAAGTTATTGTTCTACGTAGCTAGGCTATTTTTAGTAATACAAGCCAATAAAGCCTTTGTCTGCATTTTAAGTATTCAGACACAATTTACTACCATATTTGTGACTGACACAATGAGTTTAGCTTTACGGAAATGCAAATCAATAGTTTGGGTTCTATATTTTAACTTTGATGCCAGCAAATAATCAGATTTTTATGAGAATTTGCAATTTTTCTAAGGATTCCTATTTGTTTGTTTAAAAATCAGAAGAGTTCTGACTTGATATCAAAGAGCCACATTCAATTACTCTTTTCACATCTTTTTTTTCCAGTTCATGATCTGAACCGTTTAAAGGTCCAAATCAAAATAGGGGGCTAAGCCTGACCCATCAATTTCCTCTGGATTTAATCAGTCACATCATCACTATAAGCTGTACCTTCGTGCATCTCTTGAAAAAAAAAAAAGAAGTCCAAAAGTTTGTTCTCATTTTAAACAGCAGGTGGAATGAGTTTGATGTAGCGATATGACAAAAGGCAAAGACAACGCCTCACTTTAAAATCTTCCCAAATGTCAGAAATTAATTACACTTAGGGGATAACAACAATTTGGCTTGTATTTAGAGCACTGAATGCCTTTGGACAGAGAACCAAGAACAACCAAATTTAGGGAAAGTGCCAGGCACACACAAGTGTTTAGAAGGAGGCAAAGCGCACACACCAACCTACACACAGCCCTGTGGAAATGTTGTCAGAAGAATCCAGTGACCAGAAGTCACTGAAGTCTAGGTGACGACTATTTAACTACACAATCTCAGCTGCGTGTTCTGAAAGAAAACACAAGCAGGAATTTGACTCAGTAGGTTTGCTTGCTGTGAGTGACAATACTGATCCAAAAAGGAGTACTTGTGGTTGAGTTTCTTGTGGAGGGATGACCTAAAATCTGCTGATTTGCCAGCCTAGTACCATCTAACGGTCGCTGGCTCTGACAGAGCAGAAGATAAAATAACTTCCCTCCTGGTGTGGTAAGAGGAGGGTTGAATGAGGACCTAAAAACAGGACACAAGAGGCAAGAAATAAAAAAGAGCAAAAGATTTTAATCTATCTGGGAAATTGATGCAAAACTGAGGACACGGAAGGAAACAGAAAAAACAGACGCACAATCAATGTGGGAAGGGAGAACAGGAATTATAAATACAATCAGGGCTGACAACATACAAACTACAGGTGAAAACAATCAGACAATTACAGAGCAGGCTACCAGGGAAGGCAAACAAGATTCGACATGCAGGGGGAGAGCCTATCAAAATAGGACAGGAACTAACAAAAGACTAAGAGATTGCAACTAAAACCAGAAAACCAAGACTGTATGTTACACAATACCAAAAGACAAGATCAAATACTGTTTTACATAATTGCTCTAACATTACCTATGAATGTGTTCATATAATTAAAGGTTCCCTGTAAGGATATTTTAGCTGTTGTTTTAATAGAAATACACAGGTTTGTTTGAAATGCTGAACAAAAGTGTTCCTACCCTTGCTCTACTTGCATTCAAAAGCCATTACTTTTTATTGAGTGTAAATGAGTTATAGATATAGTGTACACTGTACCGTACTGCAAAATAAATACATTTTAGGATACTCAGGAATAAGGAATCAGGCAGTCTAAGAAATGTATTTTGTGAACAGGTTCTTATTGTTATCTTAAAGGCACTTCTTGGTGGTAAATATAAAGTTTCCATCCAGTGTTTTGTTACCGTAATTGTTTAATAATAGTCAGATGTTAATCTAAGAGCCTTTATTTTCACTTTTATTCTGTGTGAAGAAGAAAACTATTAGACATACAGAAAATCTGATCCTAAAGCAGATTGGACAAGCAGAAGCAGTTTCAGTCTGACAGTGATAGGAGCTGGATCACAATGCAGCACACCTGCTCTGGGCGTTGGAGCATACACATATCTCCAGCATTAGTCATAAAAAGCAAACAGTCGCAGGTCATTCACTGTGCGTCCTGTCATACCAGCAAAGCTTAGCAGTGATTAAAGAATTATTCTAATCTTTTGTATCCTTAAAACAGTAGGAAAATACCCCCACTTGCCCAACCAGTGATTTTGCTTTACAGAGTGACAGTAAAAAGGGTGCATCCTATTTACTTTAGAGTATCAGAAGTATACCATGCTAATATTAGCTGGTTAATTAGTCAGGCAATCTCCCAGGAAAGAAAGCCCTTCCCAAAGCTGGTTTTAACCGACACTTAATAAGACTGTGCCTGTCCCTGTTTTTTATGACGTGCAGTATTTCCAAACAGCCAAGTCGAGTTACCTTGTTTCAGTCAGTTGGCTGGCAGTTCACAGCAACCTGCCAGGGAGGGGCAGCTCTCAGTTAGCTTAAGCCACATAAATCTTTGGTCACTCCACTCTGTCAGAGATCTCACTGAAAAAACTGTAAAACTTAAGAATGGGATGACAGAATAACATTGCAGCCTATATAGAAGCTATAGTAACCCAATGTAATTTATCAAGACTGATTATTTTCAAACTTTTAAACGATTTCTTATATAGGCAACTTGATTAATTCTAATTTTAGGTCATTTATGAAGTTTATGTGAAGATACTTAACTAAAAATAAAACAAAACTTAAAATATGACATTGGCAGTTGGGTTGAAAGCAACTAGTTTTCCTTTTTCAATATAACTAAAAAGCCTCATAAAAGTACCTCTGAGCCAGTAAATGCTAACCACAGATGTCAATGAAGTCACCGTCACCTTCTTTGTAATGTCTATCTGGTTAGCTAGGACACACGATGTGCTGAAACTATGTGTCAGTGGTACAGAAAGTACCAGGCTTGTACGGATGTGGTAACAAGTGTTCTGAACACCAGGCAGCAATCACAAAGCAACCACCTGATTGACAAACGCTAATAATATCCATGCATATTGTTCACCTGAGTGACAGCCCAAATCGTGATCTTCATCTGAGCCTTATCCAGGAGCTAGTAATGAAAATGAAAACTTTTCACCAGATGCCACATAAACCAGGACAAACGGTTTAATAAAGGACTCAGGTTTGGGCCATTTAAAAAAAAATTTCCATAATGAATTTTAGAGTATTTCTGCCATATCTGCTGTGAAACAAAAAAATAATCCATACTGACAAAGATGAAACTTGTCCTTACATTATTAGTATATCTGAGGGGCTAATGCTTTATTAAGTGGGTCATTGTCATTGAAAACTGTTGTTAAACATAGAATCCACAAAGGATGTCACCTGAGTCAAAGTGGCAATGATTATTTATAAAACATTTCCAGAGCCAATAAGATCCATAAGGATGTACATTTACGTGTCCCTGCCCAGGATTGGTTTTGTGAGACAAGCGTGTCAACACTGAAGTCCTGTCATTGATTTGCCACAATAATTCTATAATATTCTGACATGTAAACAGATAAGACTCAAACAAAACTTTAGAAGTTCTTCGCAGTCAAATTGTTTGACTTTCTAAATGAAAAAATACCTAGGTTTGTATTTCTGAATGTGATCACTCTCACGTGCCTTTCCTGACCTTCACCTCCTTTTTTAAAAAATAAAAAGGAAGCAAGAGCTTTACCTGCAGAGACCGGTTTAGCCCGAATGCAAGCGCCTGAGCAAGAGAAAGATTGCAAAAGTGTGTGCGTAACTGAGCTTTGGCAAATAGATCTTTTCATTATGCTCCCAGATCTCTAAAGCACATTACATTCCTTGTTTTATCTCTAATGACATAATAGTCTTGTAATGTTTCGTTGGGTTACAGCTTTATACCAGCTTTAATTAGGGCACTCCTTCTCACATGGATTAAAGGATCTTCGCAGTACTTGTTGTTTCATGTGCTGCCATCCCGTACAGCCTTAGTGAGACAACAAACTAGCTGGATTTGGCAGACAGGTCTCCCTTTTTAAAGGGCGTCCTCTGAAGCTAGTCATGACTTGAACAATAGGTCGTCGTTTTGCTTGTCAGGCTGGGAGGAATGCTCACCATTCATCGGTATGCAATCAGGCAATTACTCTCGCATACGTCAGCAGCCAAGTGTTTTCAGCAGTGAACGTGGAAGCTACCAGTAAATGTGCCTCACTGGAACTGCTTTGTTGAGTTCACTGTTTGTCAAAAAGGTGTTGTCAATTTCCTGCAAAGTGAGTCATGCAGGGATCCTGAAGGGGACGGATAAAAGGTCTTAAATTTCCTGGCATCTAAGGTCAGCAACAAAAAGAAAGTTTAAGACTCTGCTAAATCAAGAAACCCATTATTCCTGCAACTGGTGCAATGCATATGATATATCTTGTTATGCAACATACTGATCATCAGTTTCTTGTAACATTCCTTAGATAATAATTATTTTTTTTTTGGCAAACATAGTTAGGATTTTGTAATTGCATACCAACCCTGTTTGAAACGTCCAGTTTTCAGAAACTAGAAACTGTTGAGCATGCTTAAAAGATGAAACTGCGGCCGGAAGCCGGAGCAGCATAGAAGGTTCCTAAAAAACTACTTCTGGTAAAACAAGCAGGCGAGAAAGGCTGACTCACACAGTAAGCAGTTCACTCCCGTATGGAAACTAGACAGATCAGCTGCACTGAAACAATATTAGGTTTCTGAAACTCTTAATCAATAATATCCAGTTTGCTTAGATTAATAGGTTTCATGTTTGCTTTTATGCAAATGGATTCTGAGTAATAATGCATTCAAAAAGTTTCTCTGGAGTTTCACCTCCTTTTAAGAAATATTATGAAACTCATTTATGTAACAGTGTTCTTTATGAGAAGGTTAATAAGAGCTCAGTAACATAACATTACCTTTAGTGCAAGTATAATGCAGTGTTTGCTCTATGAGACAGTACTTAATAGGCATTGTCTGGTCTCCAGTATTAACCGAGGTTAATGTTTTAAAAACACCATTCATAGATTTTAAAGTCAATTTAACAAGATGGAAGGCAAGAGAGATTTTAACTGACTTTATGGAGCTCCATAACGAGAAACATCAGAGATGTCTTACCAGGTCTAAAAAGAAAAAGAACTGGACTGTTGTGCGATGGTCCAGAGTCTTGTTTTCAGATGACAGTAAAGACGGCATTTCATTTGAAAATCCAGAGGTTGGGGTCTGAAGGAAGAGTGGAGAGCCACAGAACCCATGTTGCTTGAAGTACGGTGTGATGTTTCTACGATCATTTCCATGTCGTCTGTTGATGTTGGTCCACTATGTTTTCCAAAGTCCACAGTCAATCAACCCATTGACCTAACTAAGTATTGAGTGCATGAAAATTTATACATTTTCTGAAGCAAGACATGTGTGCTTAAAAGGACAATTTTAAAAATGGTCTAATGTGATATTCTAATTTCTGAGACACTGAATTTGGACTTTCTTTACCTGCAAGCCATAGTTAAGGCTGGATTTACAAGCATTTGGAATTTGGGTTGGAGCCAACTTTGGTGCCCTATGTTTTAAAGAAAAAAGGGTTTACTAATGCAAACTACATGTATGAAAACATGTTTGGTAGGTTTAATATTTCCCCTGTTCAACAGGTCCATGTTTAAATTAACCATAAATAACTTGATAAATTTCAAAGACCTGAATATTGTTTTTATCTTATAGTTCTCCAGCTTTGATAAATTATCTCAGATTGGCTTGTTTATTCGAAAGAGTACATTTTTTAGCATCCTTTAAGACCACATTTAAGATGTGGTAATGCACATCTAAAGTTTCTTTTTTTTTTTTTTTTGCCAAAAATCCTAAGTGAAGAAAATAAAGAAGGTCTGAGGAGAACTAGGGTTGGGAACCAATGTATAGAACAGGGATCCTCAAATTCGGCCGTGTCCTGCAACTTTCAAACGTGTCCCTGGATTCACAACTTAATCAAAAGACTGAATCGCCCCCTCAGTCTTCCCCATAGTCCTGCTAACGACCTCATTATCTGATTCATGTGTGTTACAGCATACACACATCTGAAAGTTGCAGGATACTGGATTTGACACCCCTATACTACACTAGTACAGGGCTGCCCTTATAGACAGTACATATATTCCCAGATGGATTTTTCGTCAAGAGACGTACAAATGTGCATTTTAAATCGTTTCTAATTTGCTGCATTATGACATTGGAATTAAAAGCCCCCCACACACAGTGTTTGCAGCTTCTATCTGCGGCCACCAGACGACTCTGTGTACGTGCGTTTAAAGCGAAGCTCCGCCCCCTGGTCGGTTAGGGGGCGGAGCCTGGCGGTGCCGAGCCGGGGCAGCCAGGCACAGCGTCTTTAGCTGCGGCTGTGCTCTCTTCTTTTGTCGGTTGGTTTGCTCCTCTGCGCCTTTTCTGTCCTGTCCTGGATACAAAGAGATGAGATAAAAGACAGAGCATGAGAGCGGCGAGGGAAACATCAGGGGGATACCAGCGACCCAGGTCTGGGCACGCATACTACTTCTGGTACTAGCTTGTTTTTATCCGGATTGGATCTGGAGCTTCGCCCGATGTACACACTGGATTTTGACCACGAAAGAGTGCCGCAAACGGGGGGAGAGGGGTGGACTTTGTCGCGCAGGTAGCGTATTATTCGTTATAGCCTCGGAGAATAAAGAAATATTGTCTGTGGGGAAGCTAGTTAATAGGGTATTTAAATAGCAGCAGCAGCAGCGCTTCTCTTATAACTATTTCCCCCTTTCTTGTTATCCTTGCGCCTGTAAAATCTGATAGTTCTTCACCAGAACGAAAGTTGCTTTTCGGCCTGTGGAGTAAAATCTCCTCGATGTTTTGTTGTTCTGTGCGCTGCAGTAGCTGCCTGCTTGCCCTGTGGGTGTGTGTGTGTGTGTGCGTGTGTGTGTGTGGCTGTGTCAGCTGGAGCCTACGTGCGAACTTGCTCGGGCAGTGATGTAAAGCGGCACGTAGTCAGCAGGGCCCGCGTATCGGACTCCCGTGATCAAAATATAGTCCCGGAGGAGAGAGAGTGGGGGTTTTGTTACACTCCTGATTTTATCGCTCCTGTGCGGATACGCAGCTGTAATTTGCAGGCATGACGTTAGCCGGAGAGCAAAACGACTTAACGGGGGAAAAAAGGGGACGTGTTCTCGTTTGACATGATTAATCTGAGGCTCAACTTCCCTGCAGCGGGATTAGGTAATATTTTTCCCCTTCGATTGGCCAACGTTTCCTGCTTCCCCAACGAGAATCGGTGTAACAGGCTGTTTAGAGGGACTTGATGTGTTATGCGGCTGCTGCCGTGCTGTTCCTGGCTTTAATGTGCGGGGTCAATCTGGGATCACTTTCTGTAGATAGTGGGGGGGGGGTTTCGATTCAGCACATAGACGGCGGAGGTTTTCCTTCCTAGGAAAGGAAAGCCAGGGAGTGTTTGGCATAATAGCTCGCCCGAGCAGCATATTAATCTCTGCGATGACTTCACCTTGGAAACCGAGATTATAGGATTACGGCTGTTACCTTTGATGACTACCTCATTCTCTCTTTCTCTTCCAGGACCGTCCGGGTTTAGCAGGAGGACATGGGTAAAACTTTGCACATTCTCCAGAAACCCGCAGAACGTGTGCCGACTGCAATCTCGCTGGATGTGAGTTTAAATATGGACGAAGCGGAAGATTTCGCGGAGCAGCCGATCGTTGGGCTTTCGGACAAAATACCTCTAGTGAAACCCTATTTCAGGAAGAAACAGAGGAAACTGGACCACAAATGCCTCCAACGCGCCCTGGATCCGATACTGACTAGTTTACTGAGCACGGATACTCTGGTGTCCGGGGATGGGGTGTTTGTTCCCCGCAGCCAGCCGGGCAGAACTCCGGGCACCCTGTGCGCTGCGGCGGTGGTGAAGCAGAGCTGCGTGGGGCAGGTGTGTCTCAAAGACCCGGGAGCCGCCGAGAACGCAGCGGCTGCAACAGGAGTCCAGGGGTTGATGAGCCGGGACGTCGACGTGGAGATAGCCGATACTACTGCGGAGCTAGAGGAAACGGAGCGACCCCAGCTGAAAGCCGGCCTCCGAGCTGCTGAGAGCACAGAGACAATCCCACCCTCAGAGAGGGATATACCTCCCATAGTCACACCCCAGGTTCCTCACCAGGAGGGGAGCATCATCAAAAGCAAAGACCTCCTAACCTCTGGCGCAAAAAGTGTTTCAGTGAAAGACTCCTCTGCAATCCAGGACCCCCACTCCCAGCTCCTGCAGCCAGACAAAGGGGTGCTGTTCCAGAATAAAAGCGAAGAGGCCTCCCTGGACCTAGTGTTTGAGCTACTCACTCAGCTCCAGTATCACACGCACCAGTCGGACTCTGTAGACATTTGTGTGGATTTCCTCCAGGGACGGTGTGTTTTTGGGAACGACTGCGCCCACCACCACACCGTGCTGCCCTACCACTGGCAGATTCGCAGGAGCAACACTCAGACATGGCAGAGCATAGCAGACGATTCCCAGGAGCAGCTGGAGAGACTGTACTGCAACCCAGACCAGGAACAAGTCCGGCTCAAGTATCAGTAAGTATCTGCACAGGAACCTGGAGACTGTGTTGGCATCTGAAGGTACAAATTTGAGTAAAAAGAAAATACCAGTTTCTGGATATTAACACAAAAAGTAAAAGCAAACATTTATACCTAGATAGGTTTCATTTAAAAAGAAGAAGCAACAAATATTCCTACTGGTGCTAGTATTATACAAAAATGTAAAGTTGTTCATAAGATGTATTTATTTGTATTTTTATGTTAATGCATAGACATATGGAAAAAAATATACTAAATTAAGGAGTAATTTTCAAGTACTCTATAGAGTGAAACAAGAACAAAGTTGATATTAGCTTGGTAACTACATTGGCTATCTGCTGGAGTTTGCTAAGTATCATTTTTAAAAAGAAATTGATATTTGAAAAAGAGTGCTGGGTGGGCCTTATATGTTTTAAACGTCATGACTGACTACACATTTCACAACTCATTTCCAAACATCTATATTTGTATTTCTTTTAGTGAGGGAACCTTCTTTCAGCCATCTTGAATGACAGTGTGCAGCAACAAAAGGGGGTGGGACAACTCCTATTCTACAGACAACCAGAGAAATATAGGAAGAGTGTGCAAACCCTTTTTAAAACCTTGCTTTCTGTAGCGTGTGTAAAGTGACACAATATCAAATTTTTTTCCCATATTTCAAAGCAGCAAACCAAACTGTTTCCATTTAACCTAGATTGTATACAACAGGGTAACATTCTACGTCTGAAAGAAACCCAGTTGCTGTTGACATGTGCAGCAATTTATCCCCCGGTGGTCATGATAAATAGGTATTTGTGACATGGCAACAGCGGTGCGGAAAGCTCATAGGCTGCCTGTAAATTGTCCGCCTCTTCAGGCTTGTTGGAAACAGTAAACCTCAGCCTAAGTTCTGTCTTTGGTTTCACCATTGGCCGACAAACTGAAAGCATCAGCTCCCCCAGCTGTTGTGCTAAAGGCCAAGTAAACGTTACTTTGAATGTATATGTGTTATAGGTCGCATTTTGTCCCGGCGTGTCCTCTGGTTAGCGTGCACCCTGTTCTTGCTCTTTATTTGAGAAGCTATCATGGCCTGGCATCCTGATAATCTGCTATCTGTTTCCTGCACTTCCCTGCTCCCAAACCCCCCCAAACGCAGCTCTGTGATTGGCCAGCGCTCCAACCAAAGCAGAATTTACAGCCCACATGAACTTTCCTGACCCCTCCACCCCCACTCGTCAGATGCACTGTGTGGTCAGTGACACAGTCTCGCTTGGCAGCTTGTCCTCTCGTGCACAATAGGGTGTACATTTGCACTCATTCACACGCACACACGCATACAGACACTTTGGCGTGCAGACGCTCTCACGAACTGGCTGCACGGGTAAACCGAGTGGCTTGCTCTGCTCACACGCACGCATGCCTTTTAGTAGAGGGAGATAAACCTACCTTTTACTCTCTCGCACTTGGTGGAGAGACACACTTTAATGCAAGCACTTGGCAAACCCCAGCGGGGTGACACAGAGGAGCATGTGCTTCCTGTGAAACTGTGCTGCTCACAAGCAAACAATGGGGCCGCTCAGCAAGACGCTGACCTTATTCTAAACACAAGTTTCTTTATTATCTGCATGTTCCCATTTACAGGGAGCCCATTTTAGTTTTTTTTTTATTATTATTCATGTTAACGTTTAATATTTTGGAGTATTACATTAGCGTACTCAGCCACGCATTATTTCACCATTGTCTCCTCAATCTTTCAGCATAGCTAATCCATTGAGGCAGCTCTCTGTGCTTGTTGTTGTTTTTGGCTTAAAGGTGTTCACTTATTTGCGGCTTCGTCTATTAGCTTAACTTGTTGGTTCATGTTTCCAGCTGAAAGTGCATTCAAAGCACACACTGCGTCACAGACGGGATATGCACCTGGTGGAGTCAGCCTAGATTTTTTTTTTTCTTTTTTTGTGTGACCTTTTTAGTTTGTCAACCTCTCACGTAATCACGCAGGACCATCTGGCTTGCTCAACTAAAACTCCAGCTTGAAATAAAAAAATGTCTGGGAAAAAATGCCCCTGCATTTGTTGCATGCTTGTTATTATTGCAAACAGGGGTGAATAATATGGATGTTTGTTGTCACAATATCTTAATGTGCATAATGTCATAAAGCTAAAAATTCTGATTAAAAAGTTTTTAAAGGTTCTTCAATCTTTCCGGCAATACATCTGTCTCTGACTAGTCAAAGCCCTGCAAACATTACTTGACAAATAAAACGTAGCTAATGGCAAATAGGCTTCTTGATTACAGGAGTTACATTAGGTAGTGCTAAACGGCACACAATGATTGCATTCAATCATACTTTCAAACATACTTATTAGCACTTTCAGTGTAAGAAAAAATAGTTCAAAAAGCAAAATTAGCGATCTCAACATTATTTTTTTGCCGTTACAAAAATTATTAGGTTGTCATGATAACAGTAAATTGCTTTTTTTTATATCACAGTACTTGTTTTCCCTCATAGCAATACTTTACAATAACTGTCACCCCATAATTATAAAGATCTGAGTATTTTGCTGCTTAAAACCACTCACGATTCTTTGTGATTTGCCACAATAGACATGAGACATATTACAAATTTAGATTTTTATTCCTGGTTCTCATGAGGTATTTACAGTATCATGGTATTGACCCAAATTAGAAACACAAATGCATCTTATCTTATTGCTTTTATTGAAAGCAGGAAACAGGGTGCACTGCTGACGACCCCTGGTAACATTTTCAAAAGATAACATTTTTCTTTATGGTAAATTTGTAGCGGACTTCTTTCAGCCAGCTGACTGACAGGAAGTGTTGAGGTACTCTGATGCTTTCTCTGACTTCTCATATTGACAATAGAAATGATATAGCTATAAATGTTTGCGGTTTTGAAACAATTTATTAAAATCTAGGAATACTTTAATACTGACAACAAGCCAGACTCATAATTAGCTACAATATTTCAATATATATTTTTCAGTCCTGAGTCTAAAACAGGTTGGATTGTTTTACAAAGGTCGAGTGGCAACTAGGAACATTTATTATCTTGTGAGGCATTTTCTTTCCCAGCGACGCAACATATCTGATAATGATATTCAGAGGGTGTGGGGTTTCACATGTTCAGCTGTTTCATTCACTGTAAGCAGTTGTTTTTTTTAAACTAGCATTTTTACTGATTTTAATTGTAAATGTTAAGAGTGTAGAAAGGTGGTTAGACTCTCTCTGCTGGATGCCAGTGTTTCCATTCTTTTGAGGAATCTGACGAGTTTCTAAATTGACTGTAGATTTTAAGCTGAAACTGGGGAGTGGAGTCATTAAACTTTGGGACGCTGATAAAGTTTTGCGTGTTGTTCTGGGTGTGTATGCGTGTGAGTGTGTGAACACCCAGGTTACTTTCCTTCAAACACACAGCCCAGCCTGTCTTTTCATGCACGCAAGACTACAAACGCAGCACGAAGGTATCTCCAAGTGATAACAACATTAGTGATATAAGGGAGAGCAGATGACTCTTGAAGCTTCTCTGTCGTTATGGCAACCAAGGCCTGTTTCTGCCTCTTCTTAACTGTGCAGCCACGCAAGAGGAGTGGGCAGGAAAAAAAAAGGTGGATCTGCATCTGGTTAATTGCTGCATTGTTGCACGTACACTACAGCATGCGTCCTGCCCTGATCCTTTCCTACGTGTGCAGCGTGTGTGTGTGTGTGTGTGTGAGCCATACAGCACATAATCCCATCCATATGATGAGCTGGAGTGGAAGTCTGACTAATCCGTGTTAGGCATGAACTCAGCAGGAAGTAAGAATGTCACAGTCAATCCCGTGTTGTACATTCACTGTATCTCATATTTGCTGATGTAAGTGACTTGTGTCAGTTTTTATTTTCAACCGTGTATAAACCCTCCAGCACATCTCCCGTAACTAGTCGGGTTTAATTGAAATAAAACCAGGCGGCAGTCAACAGAAGCTGAATGCGTCTGAGTTTTACATACATGTTTACACATGGGTGTGTTTGAGCGAGCGTTGGAGACAGATTCTTTTGTCAGCCATGTGATAAAAGCCTTGCTTGTCATTAACTGACATAAAGAGTCACTGAGCACCAAGGGCAGAGCGACCTGATACCAAGGTGTGTGCACGAGTGTGTCTTTGTGTTTATATCGCTGGGGGTTTCCATGTTTCCTCATTACCTTTAGTGGGGGAAAAAAAATCATAAACGGGCATGTTTATACGAGCTGGTTTACGCGAAAAAAAACATTGAAAATGATCAGCCTGGGTAAATACAGTAAATAGAGCCTGTGTGTGTTTGAGTCCACAGTGTGTCACAGATCATGGCGTGAATCAGAAAGGCAAGGACTGGGTCGTCCTGCCTCCTCTTAGTCAGATAGCCTCAGTCCCTCTATCGTTTCCCTCTGTCTGGATTCACAAATTCAGAAGTTTCAGTCATTGTGGCATACATTTTTAGCATTTTGCTTCTGTTTTTTGGGGTTTTACTTCACATGTGGCCTCTTGAGATTTTAAAGCCCTTAATGAAATATCAAAATATGCAAAAGGTTTGTCATTAAGCCACTTTGTGTTTCTCCTTTTATCTAATCTTTATTATACTTAGAAAAACCTGTTCCAGGTAGCTGTGGGATTGTATAACAACAGCGTCAATGCGTAGAGAAAGGATACCTTAAACTATGAGCTCTGTGATGTGAATGCTGACCGAGGCATGCACCTGAACGGGAACAATCCAGGAGACGTCAGACGCTGTCCTTCATGGCGTTTGAATCGCTTGGCATGAAAGTGAATTGGTCCAGCAGGAGGAAATAACACGAGCTTGTGACATCAATGCGGTGGTGTGTGTGTGTTAGAGAAGACTTCGTCAGCAGATTTGGTTGACTGACTGACTTATCTAGGCGTGACTGGATGGAGTTTGCATGTGTGTACTTGAATCTATCTAAAGAATGTGTTGTAAAAGAGTGATCTTTTTTTTTTCTTCTAGTTTGTGACAATCACAAGGGCTCAACTAGTGGTGGTATGCAGGGGGTGTATTTGGGTGTGTACCTGTGAGAAAATTCAACTATATGTAAGAGCGTGTGTGTGTTTTGACATGTAGGATCCAGTTGGAAAGTGCGGTAAGTTTTAATCATCATTCATCCGAGGAAAGGCATTGCTTAGCACATTTTTTCTCTTTCCCACATCACTATCTTGTCATCCATTAAGTCAGAGTTAGAAGCTGCCGTTTGAATTTCAAAGCGTTCTCTGTTGACCTACATGAATGCACGTTTGCATAAACTTAAAGCAGTCTGACATTTTCATCATGTATTTTTTTTTTTCTTTTGGGATTGGCCTCAGCATCAAAAGCCCTGGATATGAGTGCACTTAATTTAACCGGTGGAATTTTATTTTTAGTGTGAACTGGTCTAGCAGCGAGGGAGGGAGCAGGACTCAACAGAAAGCTTTGGAAAAAAAAAAAAAATCATTGTCTGACCTCTCTGGAGAGCTGTCTTTGTTTGACTGTGTGTCGGTGAAAAGAGGGTTTGTGAGTGTGAGAAACAGAGCTAATCAGTAAGGTGGAGAGGTTGCCTGTAAATGTGAAAAAGTTCCCTTTCTCATAGTGAAACTTGAACCTTTGATCGTTCACACAGGTTTAACCGCCTGTGTGGATGCTGCATCGATGTGAGTTAGGTATGGTGGTAGCGTGAGATTCTTCCAATTATTATAAAACCTTGTGTTACAGAAGAAATTAAGCTTTTTAAAAAAAATAATTTTATTTAAACAAAACTTGTAAAAGTATATGAAATGCAGAAACGTACAACTGCTCAATTAACTTAACATGTAGTTAGTAACATTTATTTTTTGTTTCTTTGATTTGGATAAGTAAACCAAATATAGAGTAAGGATTAAAATTTTGTCGGTGTTTTTAAGTACTTATTCTTTATATTATACGTTTTCTTCTCCTTACAGATTAATAAGACTATCTGCTACACTCACACCACAGATTTATTAATTCAATATTTCCAAATTGCCTAGGATGTTTTTCTTGCAAGCAAAAGGAGACTAATAGTCTCATTTCAGTCAGCTGACCAGCAGTACACAGCAAAACATGAGCTCTGTGCTCCATACAGTTGTCAGTTCTCCTGTCATTTTTTGTAGGTAACCCTTAAATAAATTTAAAGTAGAGATGAGCCAGTTAGGCTCTTCAGGGCTGATACAGATTTCTGACCCGCTGTTATCAAAAGGCCCAGAACAGTAGAAGACTTCTTTCATTTCCTTTTGTGGATTCAACAGACTTAATAATTTGTCTGCATCAAAGCGTTTCTCTAAGTTTACCAGATTTCAAACAAACATCAAAGATGTACAGGGGAAACTGAGCGATTCGCATCACTGGCTGACCGATGTGTGCATCTCCACTCTAAACCAAAGGAACATTATGAGCAGATTTGAAGCATTATTGGCATACTCTCACTCTCTACACTTCAGATAGTCAAAGTCTTTCACTGTTCTGTCAAGTTTTGGATCTCATCTCTGCATAGGAACAAACAAGCTCATGCATCCTGTCATCAGACGCTCTGTTGCTGATAGAAACTGTTCTGCACTGAGAGAGAAGTCTGTGCAGGTGCCTGCTAAGTACATTCTCCCTTCCTAAAAAACACAGCAGCGATGGTTTGAAGAGACCAAGGGAAGCAGCTAAACAGGGGAACATTCTGAGGTGTAGACAGAGCAGAACGAAACGAGAAATAATTAAGAAAACAAAACAAGTGGGAGAGAAGGAGCTGACCCGAGGTGAAGCAGAAGATGTACTGTTTTTTTCCTCCCCAACTTGTTAGTGCCACAGTCGCAGCTTCTTGCCCACCTCACTTTTATCTGCCAGTACTCTTCTTGCTGCACCCGTTACCTTAATCCTGTTCCTTCTGCTTCTCTTTTTTGGTTCTGCATTCAGTATTCAAATGAACTGCTGTGTTTGTTTTTCCCATGAAACTGAAACACCTTCTAGCTTGTTGAATGCTGAAAACAGCTTTCATATACAGAACAGAAAATCATTCATCTGCATTATCTGTCTTATTTTCTGGTAGTGCAGATATGATAGTCTGTGTCTTGGTTTTCAGTCACTGTTTTGTTTCTGCACGTGCTCATTAAGCAGCCTGCTCTTTCACTTCCTCTTATGGAGACGCAGTCGCCTTATGACTTAGCAGAAATTCAACCTATGATAACAGTACGTCCAGCTACTATTTATGAACCAGTGTGATTGTAAGGTTTTAGAAAATGATTCAGGCTGTTTCGTTGTGACAGAAAGCATTGTCTGAGTCCCTGTAACCTCAGTGACCCGTAATTACACTTACAGGAAGGAGAACTTAATTGGTGTTTACTGCCTACCTGTAAGCTGAGGTTTCACTGCTGTGGGCGCTGCAGTAACAAACAGGTTTGCACACTCCTCCTCAGGAGATGGACATGGAAAACATCTCAGACTGACTACCACCTGGCGTTCGTTCCACTTGTTGTCTTGCAAAATGTCAACTGAGGGCAGTCGGACTGCTGTATTGGATCCTTATTTACTCTCCGTTTCTGACTCTGAATATAACAAACAATGAACATAAACGTCTTCAACCTCTTTGGAGGCTTTATCCTTTTAGCGCTTTTGTGACAAAAATAAAGATCAGTATAATTTGACATTTAAAACAAATAATTTGAAAAAACAACTCTTTTGAAAAGCATATTTTAACAAACATAATTCAGTTAATTAAAAACTTATTAGGTGAAGTAAATGACTGCATAAGTATTAACCACCTTTAAAGCGGCCGACCTATTTCAGCTGAAGTCTTCCTAGTTTGTGTCATTGGTGTCCCGGTTAGTGAAACGGAGATTAGTGGAGAGCAGCTGATTTGTGTTAACTACGTTAAGTATGAAAACAGTCGAGCCATCATCGGTACTCCTGATACAACAAGAAGAGAAGAAAAAAAAAATACATTTGGCTATTTAAAGAAAATGTGATTAAAAAATAGACGTCTGGAGGGAGGTAAAAGAAGTGACACGTCATCAAACTACATCATATGTTTGCTGAATACCAAATTCAGAAGCACATCATCTCCATCACAAATTGTGGTGGTGGCAGCATCATGCTCTCAGGGTGCTCCTCTACAACAACCAGACAAACAAAAACGTTCCAGGACAACAAGTTGAATGTTCTGGATTCGTCAAATGAAAGCTCAGATGTCAGTCTTATTGAGAATTAGTGGTTGGACATGAAATGAGCTGTTCACACCTGAATCGTCAGCAACCTGACCAAGGAACGGAGAAAACAGCTTACTTGACTCAGTGCATCCACTAAATACTGATATGAGTGGGTTGTATGTTAATGAGGTTATTAGCTTACTCTGAATGCAATTATTTTGTGTTTATTTTGACATCATGTTTTTACTTTCTTTTTTTGTGGGATTTCTGACCCTCACAAGTTGAGGCAGTGACGGGGTCAATGGAGTACAAACTCATTTAATAAATTAGAATATTACTGAAAAGAACATTTATTTCAGGAACTTCATCACTAAGTGAAACATGCAGAAGGGTGTTTTAAAACATTTATTTCTGTTAATTATAATTTCCCACTTACAGGTATTGAAAACATGACATTTAAAATTACATCAAATCAATAAAAAAATATTTTAAAAAACAGAAATGTGGGTTTAATGAAAAGTATGTTTAATACTTGCTTAAAGGTTACTTTCAAAAGGTACTGATCTGACAAATGGGCCTAATTTGAACACATGTATTCTAATTTATTGAATATGACTATGCATGATTACAAGATTAATTGTTGCCTTCTGCTGTTTAGGTAGATGAGTCTTCACTGAGTTCAGTGGTTAATACTTAATTTTTGTTTGTTATGTCAAAATCACAAACTTCTGTGCATTTTATTGGGATTGCATGTGACAGAGAAACACAAAGTAATGCCTTATGGAGAAGTTGTAGTAAAATTATGTGAGTGAAAAGCTGAAAACTGTGTCGTGCAAGTGTGTCCTCCCTCCTTTAATTGGATACCTCTAAATAAAATGATGTGCCTGTTGCTTAGAGAAGGCACATAATTAATAAATGCAGTGCGTAACTTAATCTCAGTGTGATCACAGCTGCTCTGTGAAGGCCTCATGGGTTTGGTCCATTAGTAAGCATCATTAACGTCAAGGAACACAACAGTGCTCTTAGTCAAATTACAGCAAAATGAAACTTTTTGGCTTGTTGGTGTTTAGTGACAAAATGTTAAATTTAGAGATATAAATATAAACATCACAGTGGATCTCCTAGCAGTCATTAACATTTTATTTCACTCATCATGGAGTCATTAGTATGTGTTTTCAGGGAAATGTTTGACCCGTCTTCCTCTCATGTTGTCCTGTTCCCTTCTCACACACTGCTGTCACCCTGTGTGACTCACTCTGTTTGAGCAACCAAAGGTTTGGTCGCCTCGCTCCGGGGCACATGGCTTGCATTAACGGCCACATGTTTGGTCACATGGCAGCTGAAAGAAATATAAATCAGGACCATTTAACAGCAAGGTCACCGAGCCGCAGCTTTGAGGATGATTGGCCGGGTTTACTTGTTGTTGTTTTTCTTTCCTGCAAAGACTCCTGAACACCTGGCTGCTGGTTCATTTTTAACTGGAACATTTGTTTTTTCAGGGGCCGGGTGTTTCTGCTGGAGTTTGCGACGATGCGAGTGTGTGACCTGGAGTTCGACTGCATCCGACGGCTGACCACTCCCCCCTGCCCTCTTCCCGTTCCTGCAGTGAACCCTAACTCCACCCCGAGCTGTCACACAGTGTGGAAGTACTACTGCAGAGACAACATTGGTTGGAGGGAATACTCTGAGGTAAGCCGCTCTCTGCCTTTTTCTGCTTTTGTGTTTGCTTTATTTCACGCTCTGTGAACACGAGGCCAGACACATTAACTTTGATCGCACTAATCAATCGTCTAGCTGCTGTGATTTGATCAAGTTAGAAACACGCAAACAATCACTCCTGAAGACTACGTATGAGAAACAGTAGCCTGGCGAAAAACCAGTTCTTTGTTCTACACTTTGCTTTATACAGAGGCTTTGGACCCTCAGATATTGAAAAACGATTGCTTACTGGGGGCGTTAATTTTAAATGATTATACCCAATCGCTAATGTTTGACTGTGACGTATTTAATGCACCAGCTCAGTGACGTTTACAGTAAATTGTGTAGAACCACAGCATCCTTTCCAGCAATAAAATGTCTTAAATATGCAGTATTATGTGTTTTTCATGCACATATTGGCATTTTATAGTGCAATCAAATATCTGTTACCTTCAGTTGTTGTAAAAATGCTTTACATATCAAACATAACTTAAAGAAATTTGATGTTTGAATTTGACACCTTGAAACTACCCGCTGTCTCTTTAAAAAGTTCTTGTTCTTTCTGACACTACAATGATCCTCATTATGGTGTTTACAAACGCTCTTAGAGAAGAAGTAGTTCATATGAATAACTCTGTAGACACACAGCTTAACCAAAGTTTTTGCTAATTGCTGCTGCCGCTAGTCTGAAGGAGCTGAGTGGGGGAGTCGCAGGGGAGAGGTGCTCTGTGAGACTGCAGCTCCAAGTAGGATCTGCGAGGAAAAGGCGGTGCTTTGCGAGAGCAGGTGTTAAAGCACCTCCCAATGGTTGCCATGGGAGATTCAGGGATTTCTGAAACATGTATGAAAGAATCAAAGCAACACTTAAGGGAATAACATTATGACATGATGTATAAAGCTCAAAAAAGTCTATTTTACATAATATTCGTCTTGCTTAAATTGTAATTTCTCAATATTTCGAAATGTGGCCAACATGAACTGAATGGCTTCGATCACTTGTACCGCTGCCATTGTTGAACTACAAGCATTCTGTTCGCTGATTCACCCTGTTGAAATACTACTAGAGAAATCGAGTTCAGTGGGAGAAATCCCAGACGAAGCAGAGAAAGGAGATGAGAATTACTCATTACCTGTGTTTGAGTTTGGTTTTATTTAAAAGTAATCCACCTTAACCTCTGCTGGCTTTGCTTGACTAGCTGGACAGTGAAACAGATCAGTCTCACTTCTTCATGTCCTCTTTCTGGTTTTCTCCCCTCCAGCCGGTGGTGAAGCTCATCGAAGAGGCAAGTTCGAGGGGTCTTAAGGAGGTCCGATTTATCACGCTACAGAACCAGTATATCCTCAACATCAAGGAGGGCTTCCAGCAGAATGCTGTCTTCGGCTTCAGACGGCAGATCAAGAAGCGACCCATGTTCATGTCGTCTGTGATCCTCACACCGCACCTCCAGTAAATATCACTATTCACTCCTAATCCAGTTAGTCCTGTTTAGGTAGTCGAGAACATCCTAATCAGCCTAAATCAGAAATGTCGCAATCTGTCTGTCAGCGTTCATATTTCCCTGTCTGAGGGTGCTTTCACCAAACTGGTGTTGACACATCAAATATATATAATTTATAATAAATATCAAAATACAAGGTTTTTTTACCCTTCACTCCGACCACTATCATGCTGCATATTTGAGTCTCAGTAAATGTAGAAATTTAGTTTTTTTTTTATTTGAGGTGGGAACAGTGATGCTGTGATTTTGAAGCTCATCTGTAACGTTGTTGATGGCTTTCATAAATATATTTGTGCTATAAGCCTTGGTTCCATACAAGATCAATACAGGAAACAGGAAAGCAGAGCTTGATCTCAGCCTCATGTCTCTCATGTTTGTTTGTTGCATGACAGAAAAGAGCAGAAAAAAGCAGCTTTTACACAGATTTGAAGTTATGAAACCTCATAAATAATAAGGGAAAGTGGTCAGTCCTCAGCAGAGAGGTGAAGCTTAATCACTTTATTGATGGTTTCCCGCCTGCTGTTTTGTTCTCACTTCTGCTTTCCATTGTACTCTTTGGCATATCAGCATAATAATAATTTATCTCTTTTAGAAAGGGGGGGGAATGCGGTGCCCGGCAGTACTGCTTTGCAATTCTCACTATTGACTGTCTACTGTATAACAATCTGTTTCCTCATGGCTCTCTGTGTTCCCCGGGCGTCCTAGGTCTGTGTTTAGGGACGTGCAGGCGCACACAGGCCGGTACACAATGCCAATGTCACACTCAGGACTGAATGCTCAAAAGGCTCTGAACGCCACGTCCAGTTTTGATCCGTTTCAGAATGCATCGACAGCCGGAGCTCAACCAACACTTACCCCCGGCTCAGATTTTTGGCAAGTCAGACATGGTCACCAGGACACAGGAGTTGTCCTTTGCAGGGGAAAGCATGCCTGGAGCAGACAAGATGTGAAATGAGATAATGAAGCAAATGAAAACAGATGAGAAGAAGAGGGAGGATCGTGGAGACAAAGAAATTAATGCTCCTAGTGTTGTGAACCCCACCCTCTGGACGGGATTAAATTTGTTCTCACACTCTTTTTCTCAAGCTCTGCTTTCCGTCTTTATAGCGGTGAAGAGATGTGCCTGCAGCACTCTCCTCCGTCTTACTTTGGAAACAAGTGATACCTGATTAGAAACAAGTGGAGCCATTTCAGCCCATTTGCAGATTCTTCTGGTGCGGAGCAGGTTTCCTAGAACAAGCTGTGCCCACCGGGCCACAACAGTCAAGAGAGAGCCGGAGAAAAGAAAGAAAAAAACAGATTATGAAGGCAAGAGCCAGACAGAGAGAAGAAGAAAAGAGACACACAGGCAGCGAGGGTGAATGGGAGTGCAGCCTGAGAGGATCTAAATGGGTTCCAGACTCTGAGCTTCGGAGAGTCGATGAGGGAGAGAGGGTGAGAAATGTCACTGCAGGGAGCAGGAACCCAGATCCATGGCTCAACTGTTGGTTGCATTTGTCCATCAATGAATTTCAGTAGCTGCACTCAGTCACATGCATCTCAGTTAATTTATTTTTATTGTTTTACTTAACCTTTATTTATACACGTTATCTTGCTGAGATCCAAGATGACATTTACAACAGAGACCTGTTTTTGATAAAACAACAACAAAAAAAAGATTTACAAACGCACCAATACAAATAATTAAGAAATTTGACTATATTAAATAAGCTAGTAAATTAAAAATATGAGCTAAAAACAAGAGAAACTTTCATTAGAAGACTTTTGTCTCAATTTGTCAGAATTTAACCTGAATTTACAATACAGAGATGAGATGTTAAGTAGAGGTCTACTGATAAAAATATGTCAAAGTAAAAATGTATTTTGCAATAAAGCCAGTGGTTTCAGTGTGACGTTAGCCAATCAATGGAAAGTTGAGTGGAAGAAAAAAATTGGTAAAAAAAAAAAAATTACACAGCCGAGTCCTATCAGCCGAGCCAGAGATGCATTTTACGTGGGTTTAGGAGAGGAAAGACCAGACTACTTCCTGGTGGTTTATGGTGCTTATGGAACAGAAGGTGTCGGGTCTGCAGGAGAAGGGGAGAAGCCCAGAATCCACAGTCAGGGATTTGTGAAGCCATGTCATCTGCCGATGTTGATTTGTTGTGTTCTGTCAAGGCTAAAGTCAATGCAGCTGTCCACGAGAAAACTTTAGAGCGTTTCCTTTAGCATACCTATCCTAAACCGCAATGGAAATTCATATAGTGACATGAAAGAAGAAAATAGAGACACTACAAGATTACTAAGGGCTTCTCTTAAGTTTTAATGGTGAAAGAAATCCCCTAAAATTCCCAGTAAGGGAATTATCACTTATCAAGTTGGATAAATCTTAGCCAGTTAATCATCCTTTTAAGTGACCTAAGCCTAGAAAGCTCTTAGTTCTTCCTGTCCTGTTCCTTCCTAATCACTCCTCCTCCTCCTTCCTATCTCTCATTCTTGCCTGCCTCCATCATTCTTTCGGCATCTGTCCCTTTTCATTTCACACTTGTTTTCTGCAGCAGCCTGTCTGTGATCTCCTCAAAGCGCCGAGGGAATAGAGACTTCGATTGCAGCGCAGGGAATGAGGGAGGTGGTGGGTGTCTCTTAGACCAAACCGACAAGATAAGAGAGAGTGGAAGAAAAGAGACGAGAATAACTGTCACACTACCTCAGAACCTCTTCATAACACACACACACTTTCGTATGGATGATAGAGCTAACAGCATTTACACTTAGAAGGTGATAACTTGACAGGAAAACTACTGTTACTGACTCAAATGCCAGACGTGGTGGAGGACTTTTTCTTTTTCTGTCACTGCGATGACAGCTCCACAATTGACATTTTCTTTCTTTTCTATCTTTTTTTAGCCCCCACCACCCCACCCAGTCCTCCTTGTTCTCATCTTCTCTTGTTTGGTTTCTGGGTTTCATTTTCGCACCATCCTGTTGTGTCATTTGACGGTTGACGTGCAGCGGCGCCGCCCTGCAGTTCGGATCTGTCACGGCTGGCAGTCGGAGGGATGTGATTTCGAATGTGAAGCAGATGGAGATTTTTGGAAACGCTTATGATTGGAAACAAATGGGAGCGTCGCTGTGGAAAAGTATATGCATAAAGTTGCAGATGGACGTTTGCGTGCAGACGTAGCAGTGAGCGTCACCCTGTTTTAGGCTTTTACTAATGACTACAAACTGCTTCTTCTTCTGGTGCAGACAGTCTGGAGCAGTTCCTCCTGTGGGGCTAAAATGTGAGCATTGGTCGGTGAAAGACCCAGTTCTGCTTTGACTTTCATCTTAGCTCAGACTGGGAGCTGTGGTCGCCGGATTATATATCAGGCACCTAATTCTGCGTTTAATGAAGCAGCTCCAGAATGCAGCAGAAGGGCTTTTAATAAGGTGCAGCAAAACGGAGCAAAGTAATCATTCCTGATCCGGCCTCTGTTGGTTTGCGTGTTAATTCTCTGCTGGCAAATTTGCAGAGATTTGCAAGTGATGTTCATGGATAACCGAGAAAAAGAAACTTTAATACGTTTTAAAAAGCGGTTTTGTCTATTCACAGGCTCATTTCTCTGTAAAAAGAACTAGGTTACATACAGTTTTAGGTAACTAGGTTACGGTAAAATGCTGCTGCAGATCACAACCACAAACTATATTACCTCTGACTTTACTTTATTGAGATTTTATGTGTTGGATCACATGAGGTTCGTCGCATGAAAACTGCTATTTCTTTACTTGTTGCCATCTTGTTTACACAAAATAATTCAGTGATTTAGAAATATTTTGTTACGTTACTGAAAGCAGCAACAAGATGTGAAAACTTAACAAAATGGACATTTGCAGTAAACAGAAGATATGATCGAAACTTGAGTGCGTTGTGCAGTATGTTTTTGGTTTTTTACTGTATTTTGGGTTGAAGGTATTTAGAAAAGAAACCCACAACTTCTGGAGGAAGTGCAAGACAAGGATTAGAGTGGTCTAATTCAGTGGAAGTACTCTTGGTATTGCTCGGTTGGTATATTCAGTTTCAGTGGGTTTCCTTATGTCCTCTTCTTCATTTTTAATAAAAAACAAACTCATTTCTCAGTTATTTATTCTGCATTATATATAGCAGCTCACAGCCTACTCTACAACTATCAGGGCTAACAGAGACACTTTGTGGTTTGCAAATAAAGTTTATTTCCTCTAAAAGACCTAATGTTCTTTTTCCTCTTCAGGACTTTGGGTGGTCTCTCTTTACCCGCTCTCCCCTCCACGTCTGCGCCTGCACCGACCGCGATGGACGTCTCCTCATCACATCCCCTCTCGCCGACATCAAGCAACCCTCCTAGCCTTTTTCCAGAGACATGGCTGCCCATGCCGATGAGCCAGGACTTCTTGCGGGTGCCCGTGTCACGCGAAGACCGCAGTTACAGGACGGTGTACAGCCTGTTTCACAAGACAGTATCAGAAACCAAGTTCAGGATCATCAAGATCCAGCGCGTCCAGAACCCCTTCCTCTGGGAGAAGTATAAGAGGTGAGGAGTTGTTGAATTAAGCAGATCATTTTGTGTGTTGAGGTGAGAAAGTTGACTGCTGGCATGTCTGCATGCATGACATCTCTTAAAGCTGTGGCGAAAGGTTTTGGCACGCAACTGTTTTTTCTGTTGTTCACCTGAACTCATCATCAGTTCCTGTGTGAAACTAAGAGCTATAAAACTTTAGAAACATGTCACAGTTGAGAAATGTTACCACATTTAAAGATGTAGCCAATGTTCTCTACCAAACCCCTTCACCGGACAACTCAGATTATGCTGATATTAAATTACACAGGTGAATTTATTTTCAGTGTCAGGAGAAAGAGGGTTTTGAGTTAGAAACAGATCTGCCACAGAGGTGAAATGTTGCACACTTTTTCCAGTCTTTGAAAGTTTTCTGTAGAACCTGCAACTATCACCTAAATACTAAGCATTCTCAAAATGTGCCTCTGGAAGCTCACTCTTTGATTTTGGGAAATCACAAATGGTAGCTTCACTTGTTCCAAACCTTCCATGCACATTTAAAATCAGGTCATAATCAGATCTAAAGCTTAACGAGAAAGAATCGAGATGAAATAGGCCAAATGATGCCAGCTGTGTGGGACTTTGTGAAAACGCGTTGACAGTGGTGTGTGAACACAGCAGATGGGGAGATGTTTGGTGATGATGATGTTCCTGTTGTGAAGGCAGTGGGCTAACCGCTGTGGTCGAAGCAGGCCTTCTCCTATCAGCTGCGACAGTTGAACCCTCCCACACCGACCAGTACCGCACGGTTTCACAATGACTGCCGGTGTGTGTTTGTGTGTGTCTGCCTCGCCACCTCTGAAAGCGATGCCCCCTCACTGGTTCTCTCTCGATTTCCTTTTCCCACAGTCTGCCTGCTGCAGCGAAACCATAACTTCTTGTTTGCGCGAGTTCATCTGCATGCGATAGCGGAGCGCTGCAAACTAAATTGGGGTAGTAGGAAATCGGGAGCGTGCAAGCGAGCAGCGCTCTGCGTGCAGTGTCATGTCGCAAGCTGTGGCATTGTGTGAGTTCACGTGTGGGTCACAGCCTCGGTGACTCACCTTGCTTTCTCCTCTGCGCTCCTTATTGATCTGCTTACATTAAAGAGGTGATGTGTACACGCAGTGCTGGTTGTTGAAGAAAGATGAGCTCTAAAGTTTTATTTTTTGCAGATTCATAGTAGGGATCAATAAAAGTAAAATGACAAGACCATGCTGCATATAAGCTCTTCAGCCAAACTTGTATTTTAATTATCTATATTCATCCCACTAAGAGTGGTATACTATTTCTGTTCATTTTTAAGATGACTTTCAACTAATGGAAACACAAAATTCAGTTTCTCTCAAAATCATACAAGCACCAGAGAGTATTTTTATATCTATTAATGTTTCTTCTTGGTCAGGGTTCCTTTTACAAATATTAAGACATGGTGTTAAGTCCAGGTTGCTTTATTAGTGGACATCAACTCATCTGAATTGTTCCACCTTCTTCTTGACAGTAGTCCACAGATTCTCTGTGGGATTTAGGACATATTAGTTTTCTCTCCTATCAAGTGATTTAAGCATGTATTGGTACTTTAGGCAGCGTGTTCCTGCTGGAAAATGGAATCACAATTTCCATAAAGCTCATCAGTAGAAGGAAGCATGAAGTGCTCTAAAGTTTCCTGGTAACCACTGCGCTGATTTGGACTTGATAAAACACAGAGCACCGGCAGATGACATCGCTCCCTAAATTCTTGCTGATTGTTAAAGAAAATTGGATTCTGTGCCTCTTCACCTCCTTTTGACTCTGGGACTTTTATTTCATGAGAGGACTTTGGACATTTAGTTAAAATGCTTTTGTTGTCTCAGGTTCAGGAAGCGTTTTAAGCTGATAACTCATCAGCTGCAGGCCAGACTCTGGATGGATCTGCGCCTCCAGCTGCTTTTAATTTGATGGAAATCTACCATAAACATCTGAATGGGGCTATGTTCACTCTCCTCTCAATGCTGCTGTGAGCTCTGTTATGGGTGCTGCCTTTTTTTCTTTGTTTTTTAACAATTTTCAACTTTCTATTACTGTGATTTGATAAATTTTGTGACTTACCCTCCTTATTAAGGCTACCAATGATTGCAAAACATCTGACAATCAAGCATAAATGAGTAGATTTTTTTTTATATTTAAGGTATATTCTTTATTGATCTTAAATAAAAAATATATATATTTTTAATAAACATAATCAAAAGCAAAAAAAATTTATAAAATGTGATGTGTGTGTAATGATTTCACATGAAAAAATTTAACTTTTTAAATTAATGATTAAAATAAACTCTGACTGTATTTTCATGTGTGATGCACTCATGTAGTATTTGTGCAAATGTTTTGTTTCATTCACATTAGAAACAAATAACCGTTTTCGATGACATTTAGTGATCAAACCCCATCTTAAGAGTCCGCCTCTGTGTGCTCTGACAGGAAGAAGGAGTACATGTCACGCCGCATGTCTGAGATGGACCGGCTGCTGAGCGAGCGCCACCTCTTCCACGGCACCTCAGCCGACGTTGTGGACGGCATCTGCAAGCACAACTTCGACCCGCGCGTCTGCGGCAAGCACGCCACCATGTTTGGCCAGGGCTCCTACTTTGCTCGCAGGGCCTTCTACTCCCACAACTTCTCCAAGCGCTCGCCCAAGGGAGTCCACTGCATGTTCTTGGCCAAGGTCCTCACTGGCAGGTATGTCTATTCCACTGAACGAGATGGCTTCTGTTTTCAAAAAGCGTCACTTTATTCCACTGGTGGCATTTCACTGTTTATACTTTTCTACCAGACTTAGCTTTGAAGGGAACTGGATACATCATAGTTTATTAAATGCTAAATCAAGGCAATGGTGTTTGCATGGTTTTAGTGTCCTTTGTGAACATTTTGGTTTGACAGGTCAGTTCCCTTTCCAGACATACTTCTTTCCAAACAGATTTTCTTTTTATTATTTATTTTGATCCTACCTCTCCGCTCTCCACTTAACTCCTGCCGGTAAAATTTACAGAACGCATCAACATTAATTTGGATCAGGAAAATCTTGAGGTTCTTTTCCATAAACCATCTTTCAGCCGAGCCGTGCTACTCCCATTCCTTCAAACATAAGTCAAATCCGCAGGCGCACATGTAAAACAGCTGATTTGGCTGGGCCCATCATACATCACCACCTTTGTTATGCTGAGGCAAACAGTCCATGGCACGTCCAGGGAATTATGCAGCGATTTGGAAACCACCCCCTCCCTTCCTTCAATCAAGCACACACAGGAAAGCGCGCTCTTTCTCCAAGTCTGGGTTCAATCTGTTCCACATAACAGGCGGAGGTTTTGCTTTCATACATCTACTCTCAGCCTTTGTCTGTAACTAAGAGTCTTTTTACTTTAATTGGCTTTCTTTTATGAGAACTGAAGTTACGATGCAATGCTTCATTTCATTCATTTACTTGGAGCATACATCAAAATTTTTACAACTTTTGCTTTTCAGTCATGTTTGAGCTTGAAGCTCATCTTCATTAATTTCCCTGTGCAAAGTCAAGAAATGGGGGGGGAAAAAAGCATGAAAAAAGTGGGAACAAGACAGATGGAAAGCATTGAGATGGAAAGCATTGAATATACATATGGAAATTTGAACTCTGGATATGATGCATGGTTAAATGGCTGCTGAAAAAGAGTCTAGTGATGGCAAACTCTGTAACTGAAATATGAGCTCGTAAGATGTAGACTCATTTCACAATTTGTCCAGTGAGGAGGACGAAGTCAGGATAGATGTTGACAGGCGTTAGCTTGCAAGAGATGTAATTTACTCTGCCTGTAATTTATCATGAATGACAAAGATTTGTTAGTCAAAGAGCTGAAACTCTGCAGCATTCAGACTGAAGATACAATCTCTCCTAGAGAGCCATGCACCTTTTCTTTAAAACAAAGTGGAAGTGAAAAAAAGCAGCTAAAAAACTCACTTCTCTGGATCCATTATCTCCATTTCTCAGGTATAATCTCGAATACAGTAATGTAGCTGTAAAATGTGACTCCGAAAATATCCACTCAACCACTGAAAATTAAATGTGCAGTTCTACAAAATCAATTTTCCTGAGACTTAGAACACCACCCATGATTGCCCCAATGGTCTGACTGCTGACTCTGTAAAAACTTGGTCTTAGATTTGAGTTGTTCCTTTACTTCAAAAAGCCAAGTTTCTAATTTCATAATCATGCGACAAAGAAAGAAAGTTCTTATAAAAAGTCCTTCCTCTGGGCTATTTACTTTCGTGAACCTCGCCCCGTTTCCTGGGTAAATTATGTTTGGGTGAAAACAAAAACAAACAAACAAAAAAAAACGACTCACCGTGTAGACACAGATCCATTCAACACGGTTTTCTTTAAAAGGTTTTTTGTCAAGGAACTAATCCATGTTTTTGTTTACCGTTATGCCCGAGTGTTGCATTTGCTTTTAAGCCACCAGTAGAGCTATGTTTATGTCTGGTTTCAAGAATCTAAGGTTTCCTGGCTTTGGAATATAATTTTGCTTTGAAAAGCAAATGGTGTAAATTTAGATTTAAACAGTCTTAATATTTCAAAGTTTATACTTCCTTGCATTCAGTGGCACCTCTTTCTTCCTTTTATCCCTGCAGGCTTCTTCTACTCATATTTTTTCCGTCTTCTTTGTGCTTTTGCTTCTTCAGGTTCACCGTTGGAAACTCCTCCATGCGCAGACCTCCACCCATCAACCCTCGGGACCCCTCCAGTGACCTTTATGACTCCTGTGTGGACAACTGGGTGGACCCCCAGATTTATGTCATTTTCAACGACGACCAGAGCTACCCTTACTTTATTATTCACTACGAGGAGGTACCCAATACAGTCGCCATATAAGTCCTGCATCAGAGCTTTTGGCGTCTGTGCTTGCAAATGCTTGTGAGTCGCGGTCTGCATGCACCACGTTAAGGTAACAGATGGACTGGGGTTTTTATGAAGTTTTAAAAAGGACCAACTAAAACCAAATGATCCAGCCAACTCTTTTGGAGTATTGCGGTCCAGCGCTGCCCATCTGGTACTTTAAACAGGTGAAATCAGAGTAGGAGATGCTTGCAGATGTTCGGCGATTCACAACGTCTGTCAACTGGACTGCATTAGACCAGATTGAACTGGACTAAACTGGATAAGCAAAGGACAGCTTCTCTTGGTGTTAAGACTTGAGTGGACTTACCGCACCTAATGAATCAGGATCCCATGGATGTTCATCACTGAGCCAAAGCAGATTTGATTTGTTTTCTTGCTTTGGAGCAAACACAGAAAAAAAAAAAAAAACTGTCCCTTTTTATTATTTAGGATTAATGTGTACATGAATATGTTTAGAGGACAAACACTGTCGGAGACGGTTAATATCCTGCCTGTACTGTGAATGACCAGCTAGTGAAATTACAACGTTAAGGAATCAGAACTCAGCCACTCAGATTCCTCAGTAGAGAAATCATAGTTCCTTTCACCCAGCCTCCTGCCCATACATGTTTTATTTAAACTCTGTGCTGCGTGTTTGAACCTCTTGATTTAGTGGACGTAGATCTCATGGCTTATTCATCCAGACAATGGAGACGAGTCTCACTGTAAACCTCCTGGAAGAGGATTCCCATGAAGCTGCTCCCAGTCGCTCATCTTTTCTTCACTCCCGGCTACGTTCTGATTCCTGTCTGCAGGGTGACTGAAGAGCGTACGGTTTGACGCCTGCACAACGTTGGGCTGCGCTGTAGCTTTTTTTTTTGTCAACAAATCAGCTGAAGCTCATCTCTCTTAGACCGCTCTCTCTCTGAGACAGTGGACCATTTTGTTTGTTGTCTTTTTTTCTTTTTTTTTCTTTTTTTTAAGACAAACTGTACAGGTGTTCCTTTTTGTTTATATTTGAACTGTGTGCCTTTTGTTCATAAAAAATGTTTATTTATGTTAGTTTTAATGTAACATTGATTAAATAAAGAAATTAAAAGAGCAAACGACCAAACTACTGTCTTGTGCTTTGTTCAGCTAATGCCAGTTGAGAAAATGAGTATTTATTTAAAATAGTGTTTTTATAAACCTTTTGATAGGTACTTTTTCACCATGAGGTCATTTAGTTTTCATTGAAACCTGAAAATGAGCTGTGTATAAATTTGCCATAGAATTCATTTTATGATGATAAAATGCAACCCATTACTACTCCTTGTGTTTAGACAAGCTTAAAATTCTTGTCTTTCAAATGTCTTTTTATAGATTATTAGCAATATATTGAAAAATATGATACAATGTATAGCAATACAATTTTAGAGGAAAATAAAAAAAATCTTAAAATTCTTGCAACCCTTATACAATATACACAAAAGAAACATTTTTAAAATTACGTCTATCTCTGCAACGAGTAAGGAAAATAAATTGTAAAAATAATTTAAAGCTATTTTAAAAAAAAAACAAAAAACAACCTTTTGTGCATTTTTCTTTACAAACTCCAATGATTACTGTGTAAACTGAAAATGCTTAAACGTCTAGCTTTGCTCTGAATCACCAATTTAGCTGTAGAACCACTTTTTTTCTGAGAACCGCTTGACGTGGGAGTTTGTTGACGACCAGCTTCTGGTACCTGTGAGCAGATCTTCCAGTCCAGGATGACTGGGCTACATTCCACCATACCTCTGCGTTTCTTGGCCTTCTCCCAGAAACGGGCAGGTCTGACGTCACTTCACAGGTTTTCTGCTGGATTAAGACCAAGGGATTTTTGCCGGTCGCTCTGTGAAGTTCAGCCTTTTTAACCAGAACCAAGACCTTGCTTACAGGTGGGCCTGTTTGGGGTCAATGTGTTTTATAGAAACATCCACCGCAAGGATACCTCTTGAGCAGCTAAAGCAGCTTCACCTCTGTAAGTATTATGGTGTATTGAAAATGTCCCTGGATTCTTGAAGTATCCGTGAATCTGCAGTATGAGAATAAGAGTAACAGTCCCGTTCAGTGTGCTCATCCTTTTTTTTTTTTCTTTTTTCAGAGGGACTTCCTACCAGTAACTCAGCTTTACACGTGTCTTCTATCACAGTACTGCTGCGTTCCAGTTACCTATGGTAAGCCGTTTTAACATAAATTCGGTTTTGCCGCCCTTACATTCGATATATCTGAAATTGTATTATGACAAGACGTTTTAGCGATTTGAGATATCTATAATTATATTTTGACTAGACAAAATACCTATTTGAGATATCTCTAATTACATTCTGACTAGTCGAAATGACGTCA
>CAEFZY010077257.1:0-62256 GCA_903066815.1 Brachyrhaphis roseni
TATATATATATATATATATATGTTTATAATCAGTGCTTGTGATTATGTTAGCTGCTAACTAATTATACCTGTATGGCTTTACAGGAAATGTGTGGTGTGTGTGTTTTTGTGTGAGTGGTTTGTGTGTGGTGGCCAGGCCCTCAGCATGGGAACAGCTGTTCAGAGCTGCGTCGGCCACACACACATGTTTCTGATTAGCACTTGGTGAGTCCCCCTCCTTCTTCCCTCCTCCCTCTGCCCTCCCTGCTCACCTCCCTCCTTTTCAGCAGGGGCCGCGGCACGCTGGCGGCACCAATAATTTTAATGCCTAGTCTGGGTCTGCCAGAAACACAAGCTTGTGTGTGTGAGAGAGAGCGTGCCCGCACACAGACAACGGCACACACGCATACACACAGCTGCAGTGTTGCCAAGAGAGGGAGCACAAAGCTCTCATGCCTTGATCTGCTCTTTTCCTCTTTCCTTCCTCTCCTCTCTCTGTTTCTCTCTCTGTTTAACCCTGACCTTCCTCTTCCCCTCCTCCTCACCCCTCTCTCTTTTTCACAGATGTTCTACCTTAACAACTTTGGAGTTGACTTGTATGGATTTTCACGTCTTTTACTTCTGATCACAAATCCTCTTAGAAATGCTGTAATAATTGTTTTTTCTGTTTGTTTTTCTTTTTTTTTTTTGGTTGGTTGGTTGGTTGGTTGGTTGTTCAGTCTTTTTGTTTGAATACAACAATTTAATGACTAGTAATAGCTAATAATATATTAATATGCAAACTAGAAAAATTTCCTCATGGATCAAATCAGAGAACTGGTGTAATATTTTGGTGAACCAAAATGAAGATTTGTGTTGCAGACTAAAATAAATAAAGAGGTGGTAAAAAGGCAAATACACTTGTGTTGAAGACCCAATTAATGATAATTTATTTATTGAATGAAAAAAAGTAACACAGCTTTTGAAGATCTGATTAAGTTAGAAATAAATATCCCACAAGATTCATTTACAAGATTACAAGTCTGGCTTCTCCTTGGAAACAAGGATAACAGTGATAATTCAAGACATTTGCACATAACTGCTTCTCTGCAGTTAACTGAGTCTCAATCCTATTAGTAGATTAATAATCACGTGATTATCAACAATAAGAAAAAAAAATTGTTGACCCAACTTCATTGGGTTAATTTGTTTTTATGTATTGAACCAACTCAAATGAGTGTACATTTTTGTGAAACAATACATACTTTCATTTATTTGATTTTTTTTCACAAAAAGGGTGGTGTACATTTTTATAATGGATTTCACCCAATCCATTCATCTTTTCTACTCTGATTTAAATAAATGAAATCTTGCACAAAAAATATCTTACCACAATAGAGGCAAGTGTCATGCCTCTCTTCAGCAGGGATAGGGAAGTTGGTTAGTGTTGAAGACAAATGGCTCTATAAATACAAGATGAAGAAAATCTGCTTCAGGCTGCAGAAGACTCAAGACTAGCTTCACTCTCCAGCAGAACAATGACCCCAATCAGACATACAGAGGTATAAGAGAAGGAGTCAGATCACAGCATATTCATAAGTTAGACTGACCCAATCAAAGCCTTTCCTAAATCACGTAAAGTGTTTGTTGTAGGACTTGAAATTGTCGCTCAGGGATGCTAACCATCTTGGCTACTTGAGATATTTTGCAAAGCAAAAAGTGCAGAAATTTCAGTTTCTGGAGGTGCAAAGCTGGTGTACACATACCCCAAAACACTCGCCGCTGTGCAGAGAAAGGTGTTTCTACAAGTGGTTGATTCAAGGCAACTACAAATGCATAAAACTCTATTTTTCTTTATCAAAATTCATAAAGACCTGATTTCTTCTTCCATCGACTTCACAGTGATGCATAACTCTATGTTGATTTATCATGTAAAACTCCAATGAAACACACTGAAATGAAAAAAATGTTTTTGATGGTAGCAAAACTTTTGCAAGACACTGTCAAATCTGTATTTATGTGCCAAAGTGGGTGGGTTTCATTAAGAAATGACAGAAAATCAGCAGCTTTAAAATCAATAAATTTTAACGAGTAACACCCAGGTCGTTCCATAGTGCATTTGGTTGGGGCAGTGTGTTTCATATTTTGATACTGATGTTTGATAAACTTACTACTCTTTCTTTATTTCTTCTTCCATCTGTACTTTAATTTCTCCTTTCCTCTGTCTCTATGCTGGTTGTTGTACATTCTGTCCAGAGGTGCCACGTGAATGACAAATATCTAGCTAGTGAACAGATTTGGGATCTTGTGATGGATTCCAGACATAAAAAAAAAAAAACAGCGTCAGCCATTATTGTTTGATTTGTTCCAAATGACCACTGTCTGGAAAGATTCTCCACTTGATTTCCTTCTGCCTGGCTTGTCTTGCTTGAAGACAAAATATTATTATGTATTCCTGCTTATGCTTTTATTGCAAAAATGATTTTGCAATAACATTGCTGTTATAATTTGTCTAAGAAATCTAACGGTTTTTGTCAGAGAACATCTTTTAGTTTGTAATTACATTATTAGCCACCAGATGGTGGCAATGCTCCATTCAGTAGAGGAATCATCTGGATGCAAATAAGGAGATCTGGATCTCCTCTTGATAAAATAAAATTAGAGACAGACGGTGTGCAATAAGGGAGTGGGTCCAGGTACTTTTTCAAGCAGATTTTATATGAATTACACCCAAAGGCTTTTCTGTCTCTATTTATGTTTGCATATCCATTTACGTGTTTCCAAATGAGCCTACTTGTGCAACAGCTTGAGTCATTCTGAACTACTTAAAAAGTGTGCACAGAAAGTACAATATGTGTGGTTTTAAGAGTGGGCACAAAGAGCGGCTGTTTAAGCGCTTTGTATGATAATTGGTGTGGTGTGCTTGTGTGTGTGGATGTATGTTTTTACATAGATGCATGCGGTGTATGGTGTCATCACTCAGGCTCTGTTGTGGTAGACTTTCGGCTCCACACACCAGGCAAGTCTGTAATTACTCAAAGCAGTGCACACACACACACACACACACCCACACACACCCACACACACTCAGACATGTAGCTTGTAGAATCCATGGTCCTCGCTTTCTACCAACTCTCAATTCCTCTTTCACCCAATCCATTCATCTTTTCCCAGAGTTGTCTCGGCTCGGGTTTGGCCATGAGCTCTGTATCCTGTGTTTTGAACTCTGGAATGCATTGATGCTTTTCGATAATTCATGTAACACACTTGCATATACAGAGGCGCTGCCAGTAAAGGAAAATACAAACAGCTCTGTTTAGATACCTCTTAAACAGTGAGCTAACACATACCAGGCAGGTTTGGAAACTGTGCGGTCAGCATTGTGTCTCTATGTCAACATGAGCGTGCACATGTTCAAACCAGCTGTCAGTCCAACTCAGGCAGCACCTGGGACTGCAGATGTTTGCCTGCAGCAGGTTTGACCTCTGACCTTCCAGGCCTCAATTTAACACCGACTCCTGCAGCGCCAAATATCTTTCTCTAACACGAGCATCAACATCAAACACTGCTGTTTGTTGGATTATGCCAGTAGGGGTTGTGCTTGCTTGTGTACCACTAGCACCACTGTTTGTTTATGTGTGTGTTGGGGTGTGGGTGTGTGTGTGTTTTTTTTCCCCAGCAGTCACTGGAGGACAAGCAGCTCAGCCACATCGCCACCAGTTTTAGAGCCTTCATATCTCTGCTTGCACAGACTGTGTTTAGACAAGCAACAACACACACAGATACAAACTGCTGCTCATCATTTTCAAATTAATAAGAAAAAATCAACACTCAGTTGCCATGCACTCCATTAATCTATATTTTTGATTTTTACCCATTTCTTTTTCTCTATTCTATATCCTTCCATTCTCTTTCACACTCACTCACATCCCAGTATTGCACATAAACACATTCCCACTCCCAGGGTGGCTAAACTAGATTAGTGTGTATAAAGGCTCATAATCCCTGCTGCCTCCCCAACAGGCAAAGAGGAGCCTGTCCTCCAAATTAGGTTGGCCTCTCCAGTGATGAGTGGCTGCCAGCGAGGATTCACTGTATATGTGTGTATGCTTTGGTTTTCGTGCATGTGCTGTGAAGCGTGTGATTGCAGCAGCAATGTTGACGCACGTAGAAGACACCCACTAAACGTATAGGACTAGAAGGGATGTGGCGGGTGCGTTCCAGTGTTTGGTTACCTGTGTTTATATTTGTTTAACTCGATGAATATCACATTACAAAAGCTGGCAGCTGAATGTGCAAAAGACGAGTAGCGGAAGCTAAAGAGCAGGTTTTGCTTAGGGTGTGTCGTAATGTAGTGTCCTCTGGGCTAGCCCGTTTCATTTGTTTTTAATGCAAATTATACAGAGCATGCTGGACAACAGGGACCCAGCTTGTGGTAAATGCTGTTAGCTGATCGTTTGCCTCTTTCTGCTGAAATAATTTGATGCTGGAATGCTAAGGAGCATTAAGCAAGAATGACATCGCATGTTCATAGTGCTACTAAATGTTTTTTGCGTAATTTTCTAGCTTGAGCATGTAAATGTAACACAATGATGTTGTGGATTGTAAAGTCTGTTGCTGAATATCTTTATAAATCCTGTTCCCCACTATGTTGTTGGAAAATTCATATCACTCTGTCTTCTCGAACGCAGTTTGTGCTAGTGATGGGCTATATCGACACATAATTTCATCATGATATTTTCTGGTATTTATTGTGATGAAGACAGTTAAAAGTAATCACATAGTCCCCTCAGTGCTGTCGCCGCCCAGTCAGAGAGCAGGAAATCATCTCAAATCTGAGGTGTGAGAAAATGCAGTGCAGTTCTACACAGATGAGACAGATTGGTTCTATTTTTTTATCTAGTTCTTATGAGCCACTGGTTTAATGCCGCACCAGGCAACTGCCCATATGACCCATATCAGACTGGCTCTCGCTCAGTGTTTTGTTTTTTTTTTGACCATAGGTTGTTGGTCTTTGACTGACTGTCATGGCAGTCAAAGCCCCACAAACAAATACTGCTGTCAAGAAAATTTGCCATTTGAAAATTTGTTTTCAAATATATCATTTATTGTTGTTTGAATAAACCCAACTGTGGAAAAAAAGTACCTAATGTGTACCTGTCTATAAGGCCTGTCCAAATCTGAGTAGATTGCTTTGGTTCCACTGACCCAGTGATGGGATGAATATCTACAGCTACATGTCCAGATCCATGCAGACACACATTAGTATCTTCAGACATTAAGTGCTGTTAATTAATTTATTTTTTTGTTAGAATATGTTATAAAATGTTATTCAATGTCTACAATAGTACATTATCCTGACTTTTTTATAGAAGTTTAAACCCAGCTGACAGGATGACTTCATACTATCAGGGTAAGGGCTGAACGAAAAAAATGAAAGGACTATTTACAAGTGTAATGTCATGCATGCACATTGTTGCAGGAATCCGATTAAGACTTTATTATACAGTGAAATCTCTTTAATTGTCCTTCAAAGAAAACATTTTAGTTGTACTAGACCAATAAATTGTAGCTACATTTACTTGCACTTTAATATTCAAATTATTTTCGTTATGACACTTAAAATACCGCAAGTATTGTCCTTGTCTACTTCTTATCATTGTGATTCAGCTGACTGACTCCTGCACTAAGGCTGTATTAGCTATGGAGCAGCACTCTTTGGGGTCTTTAGTGTGCTAATAGTGAAGGGCCCATAGGGAAGCGCAGTAATTGGTCTTTATTTATGCTGAGTGAAGGCTATGATTAACTAATATCACCCCTGAGTGTATATTCGTGCACATATTAACACATAGGCTTTGCAAACTCGTGCAGCACCGCACACAAACACTCTCACACACGATGTAGTGGCTTTCTTATAGCGTGTTTAGTGATGAGATTGAGAGGAGAATTGGAGTAATCCCCCGTGGCAGTCAGATCGCTCTAAAGGCCCTGACTGGCACTAAAAGGAAGCAATATTGCAGTTCAACAACATATTTAATTGCATCAGTATTTTAGCATTGCTGGTTTTGGAGTAACTACGGTAGTTTAGTACTGAATAATTTGCATAACTTATTTTCAATCAGTTTTTTTATATAAGCATTTGAATTACCCTCTTTTCCCTACTGCCGAATGCAAATCTACTCAAAGATCCAAAGGATGTCAAACATAAAAAACAAAAGCAGCATGTAAATATGTTTGCATATAGGCTGTTTACCTCCTTTTCTGCCACTGCTAATGAGCTGAGGGCAGCAGGGCCATGCTTTGTCTTTTAAGGCAGACAGAAGGTAAGCGGGGAAAGTAGTGAGTGTTGGGCTGCAGCCTACTAAGCTTACACACTTGACAGCATCTTGTTGTTCATGTTCCGGCTGTGTTGCTTTGTCACCTGTGTGCGTAGGGGTGGGTGAGGGTGTGTGTGTATGGGGGGGGACAGGGGGGGTTTGCATGCATACTGTCAAATCCCCACAACAGCGGTGCTTTCATGTGTTTACTCCAAGCCCAGAAACTGTACACCGCGGCTGTAATCAGAGCTGTAGAATGCCTCACAACAACAGTATTCCCTCATTATGGCTCCAGCGGATCACCCTCACCTCCCGGGTTTGTGATTATAGTTTCTTTTTGATGTCTATGCATACAGCGGTGATGCATATGGATGCAGACAAAGGGATGTGTCTGCACATAGAATTTCTTCATTTAGAAGTAATTTCAGTGAAGCGGATTTTACTTCCTATTTTGATGATTGAGATGAGAAAAATAATATAAAAAATGTTTTTTTTTTTTTTTTGCACACGATTTGGTGATCGCTTAGTTTAGTGACTCTTCAAGCTTGCATTGTCTGGGTTGGTGTTAAGTAGAGTAAGTAGACAGGTGTTTTACCTGAGCTACGTTCTACTTGCTCAAGTAAAACAAAGTTCAAGTACACGTTTTGATAATAAACAAGCCTCTTGCAATGCATAGTACTTGTGTTAAAATTGTAAAACACAGCAAAACATTGTTTTCCCTTTTGCATTATAATACTCTTGCATTTGATCAAAGTTCTCCTGAAGCTCCTTAAATTTTTCTTTAAGTAACTGTTGAATCTTAATTGAAGCCCATTTTTCAACGAGCTGCTCCTGCTGAGCTCTGAGGCACGCAGGCTGTTCAGTATTAATATAAAATGAGATACAAATCAGTTTCATCTGCATCAAACTGATTCCCATTATGGAAATTATAATATGCAAGGCCTCTATTTCCCCTCCATCACCACATCTCTTCTTGTTTTCTTATCTTACGAAGACAATTCCTGTGGTCAGTAACGAGGCAGTGACAGATTACCCACATCGAAGCAGAGGCTGTCAGCGATGCTCAACTTGCACATCGTGTGTGAATCATTTAAATGGACTGAAAGGTCATTTTTTGAGAGGTTGCATCATAAGTAAGAGTCTGTGCAAAACCTCCTACATGTCCTTCTGTGTTTCATTTTCTGAATCTTTGTTTTTTTTCTGGTTTCATATCAGTTAGACATCAACATCTCGGATTATTCTGCTCACTTATTATGCGGTTAACAGCACATACACATGGACACACATGGCTTTGGTCTTGTAGTGGCCTGCTCCGCCCTTGGCTGGGCTCTGTCTCCGTGTCTCAGAGCACACATTCATTATCTAATCTTCCTCTATGTTTAATTTACAGCCTTTGCTGCTGCTGCCATATGCTCCTTTTGTCTCTCAGCCTGCTAACACAGACAAATACACACACACACACACACACACACACACACCTACTTACATGTGCACACTGCTCAGCCCTCTGAAAAAAAAAGAAAAGGAAAAACAAACATGTGAAAGGCAGACTGCATCCACCTTCTTTTAGCACCACTTCTTAACCCTACAACAAGCTTGCTTTGACACACACGGAGGTGTGTGGGTCTGATTATGTCTTCTGCTGCTCGTGCATTCACAAAGGGTCGCTCCGAGGAGACAAACTGACCTCTTTGAGGTGAGATACCTTTGTAATGTTCCCCTTTTTTGTCCTGCCTTTTTTCTCAAGCATGTCTGCTTGCCCCTTTCATTGTCAGCATCCTGAAGAGGGTGTGGCGCTTTGCATTCGGAACTGTCACCTTTTTTGCTTTTTCTTTTTTTTTTTTCTTTATATTTTTCTCCGCTTAAGTAGTGAAATACACACACATCAGAGTTGCTGTATATCTTCGTGCAGAGCAAGGCAGAGCTCTGTGTGTCGTCTCTATGCTTGCTCATCCAGGGGCAGCTAATGTAGTTTCGTTGTGAAATATAAATGGAGCAAGAGCAGCCACGCTGTAGATGAGCACTCCCAGGCCTTTTTATGCATTGATGTTGTGTGAAGAGCCCCTATCCTTATTCATTTTCATGGCTCTGTAGTCCCACTATTGACTTAAAGTGCAGCAATGCTACCACCTACTCTGGCGCTTTTGGGAAACATAATGAGCCACAGTGAAGGGAATTTAAATACGATGGAGTGGGTGAGGGCAAGGGATGAGAGAGGCTAACACAAGGGGAGCAAGAGGGTATGTTTGTATTTATTCCCAGTGAATTTCTGCATTGTTCTTTTTTTTTTTTACTTTCTTTTTTTTAGCCTGCAGGAGTTTCTCTCTGTTTTTAACATCCTTATTTCACAAGTAACTTCCCCTGCTCTCTTGGCCAGGAGCACATGTTTTGAAATGACGTATTCACACACTGAGACACTTTCAGCTGGGGTGTGCGTGTGTGTGTGTGAGACAGAGAGTTTGTGGTTTTCAGGGCTTTTTCTCTGGCTCCAGAGACCCTGGCCAAGTCAGTGGTGAGGTTTGGCTCTCTTCTCTTAACACAGTGCACACACAGTCTTGAGCTCATACAGACACACATTTCTTCCACTCTTACACCGCTTTTTTTCTACCACTTCTTTTGCAGACAGCGCGCGCCCACCTTTTCTACCTTCTCACCCCCCACTGCAAGTACAGTAGATCACTGCTCATTTTAATAGTCTCCCAGAATAAACCTCCGTTATATTGCAGCACACCTCTAAAGCACTTTCCTTCCCTTTTTGCCTCCAATGCAATAAACGCACCCTCCCACGCTGACACACAAAGAATGCATCTCCTTCCACTTCTTAATGAGACAAAAAACCATTGATTTAGCAAGGAGTACAAGGAGTTAGAGGTGATCGATCTTGTTAGGCCTGTGGACAGACTCACGGGGGCTGCAGGGGAAGGAAGCAGGGGAGGGAGCAGACTGGTGTGATCAGGAGATAGCATCCCTTTAATGTGGTCACAGGGGCTACAATAGGTTGATCTGAATGTGGCCTACATGACATACATGGCGTCCACCCTGGCAGATCAGGACGAGAAAGAGCTTTGATAAGGTGGCTGCAGCTGAGAAGGACGGGAGAGAGAGAGAGAGAGAGAGTGGGGTGATGAAGGAGAGTGAAGGAGGGGGTGATGGGATTGAGATGGAAGTGGTGCAGTGATGCATGAAGTCTCGAGGAGTCTGTGTGTGTCTGCGTGTGGTGAGGAATTTCATGGTGAGGCTGAGGTCTGCCTCTCGTGGTGTGTATGAGAGCCAGCTGTCAGCATTTGTGTCTTCTGAGGTTGTAGTAAATATATATATTTGTGAGCTGACTTCCCTTCTTCCCTGCCGCCATTTAGAAAAACATGTGAACAGTCAAACAAATCCCAAAATCTAGCTTAGAATTATCCTTAGTTTCCTGTTGTGTTTGGACAATACAATATGAAGGACATCTTTTTTTTCTTACAAGTTCTGTGTGATGCTCAAAAACAAAACAAAACCTGTCCTTTGCTTGCAGGTAGCAATAAAGTTTTACCTTTTCCTTGGTGCCACTGACTTATTGTGTACATTTGAAGTTTAATATTGGCTTGTGGTTTCTAGTGAGCATTTGTAAAGGTAACTCTTATGTCATTGTTAAGGGTTTTTTTTTAGTTGAAACAAGGAAACTCCAGTTTTGTTTGTGTGTGGACGAAGAGGTGGAGAATTACTTCTTGTTTCTGGAAAATGTTCAGCCTAATGCTGGGCATTAGTTTGCATAAAGGAATGTGGTATGAATTAAAACCCAGAACACCCAGTTTGGTTAAATAGATTATTGACAGGAGATAGTCAAAGTCAATCAAACCAGCATCACTTCTGGACATCGTCTCCAACTCTATGTATGCCACGGCAACAGCAATAAAAAAGCTATAATAATAAAAAAAATAAAAAAATCTTGCATTTGGCAGCTTGTCCTCACACAGATTCTGCATTCTTGCAAATAGCCAATTTTGTAGGATGCTACATCCCTGCCAAAAACTGGAGGAGTATATTAAACAATCACAACATCGCATTATGTTGTGCGTGATCAGAGCTTGTAGTTCTGATCCTGACGGCATTTTGATTTATTCACAGGCCCATGAATGCAGCAAAGTGAGTAGTATAACACACTCTTATTAATATAAGTGCTGTTGTGATAGCTTAGTATGCTCCTTGGGTTTTTGGCAAGTATGTGGTGCTACAGTTTTGCACAATATCATAGTTACAAGTTGGAGAGATACATTTTATTTGAGCATGGATCTAGATGTTCTCATTTAAATACTTTTTAAGTTTCTTTGCTGTATGGTTTTTCTAACTCATGATCTTTTTTACTGTAAAGATTTTTAAGTTGTTATAAATACCTTTATTTGAACATGTGCACCTTTGTGCTTCTGTTTTGATCATGGGAATTTCCCTTCTAGAGACCAAATAAACAATTATTTTAGTCTATTATTAACATGCCATGTTTGATGCAAATTAAGTCGCGTTTTAGTGAAGTAAGGTGATATAATTGTTCAGACATCTATTGTTACTTAGGTCTACTCTGACTAAACAAAGTTGCTTCTCTGCAATCGGAAGGTTGTGGGTTTCATCTGAGCTATATCCTCCATCACGTGTTAATGTGCCCATGGGCACTGGGAAAATGTGGATTTAGGGTGAACATGGTTTGAGTAGTCAGTTTGACTTAAATTAATCTAATTTAACTTACACACGCTTATTATAAGCACTGTGTTTGGTAATAAGATGTCTTTTTATACAATGACCAAGAATGAAGGTTGGAGGAGTGGGAGTGATGTAGCTTTGGAAATGATGGGGAAGAGAGACAGGGGGCCGGAGGGAGTTACTACTCAGAATCTAACAAAAACAAAATGTCTCAACCTCTGAAGTCTCTTTTCTGTCATCATGTTACATCCGCACCTTCATGTCTATAAAACTAACACAAAACCATCTGCTTAATGTCCTGGATGTTATACTCAATTACACTTTCAGAATGCAATATTTGCTTTTCAGAGCTTTCGTGTTTTCTCTTTTACATCACTGTTTGCACAGAAAAATACTGCAGATGAGTGCATTCTAATCACTTCATGGTTAGCCCTGAGAGGATGTCATAATTCGCTGAATGCTCCTCACTGACTCCTTCACCCTGCCGCTCAGCATCCAAAATGAGAGACGGAAAAGAACATGGGGACATATGGTACGAGGCCAAATGATTGCAGACGTGTGAGTGAAATATGCGATACTCTTATTGTGGCTTGGCTCTGCTCTCCAAAAGTGGTTTGGTGGTGGTTATTAGCTGCAGCCTGATGCTTCTCTGTGGAGCAGAACCTGGCGGTCGCTGAAGCCCATGACGACAGAGTTCTGCCCAGGCCAGGGCCTTGTGACTGGCCTGAGGTTTCGAAGCTATCCCCTTCCCAGCATGGAGAACTTCCACAGTATGGTGCACAGCTGGGCTCCAGGATGATTGGCACTGGACCCAGTTGATATTGTATAATGATCTACACTGAGGTTAATGAGTAGTCGTCCTAATAGATATTAATCAAGTTTTACATTTGAAATTTTTAGAGCAAAATATAAAGAAATGATTTGAAACTGACTGAATCAAATAGCTTTGGATTTACCAGAGATGGATGTGAGCATGTTTATGCCCAGAGATGCACTTAAACCTTGCACAGCTGTTACATATGACACACACTCACAGACACACACTCATGCACATCATGTTGAATCCATCATGGCCCTTGTGTCCTGAGCTGCCAGCTGCTCACTGCTGTGATACCACAATTGTCCTGTTGCTACGATACACACGCGTTCACAGAGCGCCTCACCCCTTGTCACACACAGTCTGTTTCCCCCCATATGTTAACAACATGCCACTGATTGTACGCATACAAATCAACACACAAAAACACACAATGGACTCCATGTTGAGCTCCACATGCCTGCTCTTATTATACATTATTAGAACTCAGGGTTTTTTTTCTGTTTGCTTTTTTGTATGACATTTCTCTACTAGACTATTGGTATAACAATCCATATTTCAATTCAAAAATTTAATTTTATGTTATTTAGTTATTTGCAACACCCAGAGTGACATGTTTTTTTTTGTGGCTAAATTATGACTACATATTCTTCTTCTGCTTTTAGTTTGATCTGCTTTTACTTTTGTGTTTGCTGTGTGGTTGTGGCCACAAATCTCTTCGCTGCATGTGAATTTAATTGGGATGGAGGAAATGATAAAATCTGTGTCTTTTCGGTCAACAGAACGGTACAGTGGACTAAGAGGAATGAATTAGGCCTTAATAAAAGCCTTCAGCTGGTCTGCATTGTTTGGTCTGGTGTCTCTCAACTTCCCCTTGATGATACTTCATAGATTCTCTATTGGCTTTAGATAAGGAGAGTTTTCTGGGAATCGAGCTCAGCGATACATGGTCATTAAACTGGTACTTTCAGCCGTGTGTGCAGATGCCAAGTACGGTTGGAAAATAAAATCAGCATCTCTATAAAGCTTGTGAACAAGAGGAAGCATGACGTGTTTCTGGACTTTGGACTTTATTAAACACAATGGACCACCAACTGCAGATGACATGGCACCAGAAATCTTCACTGACTGTGGAAACTTCACTCTGGACTTAGAGCAGCGGGGATTCTGTGCCTCTTAGGCTCTGTAGCCTTGGTTTCAAAATAAAATGCACAATTGGTTGTTGAAGCGCTGTCGACAAACTGTTGAATAGGCTTTGCTTCACGATTGTTTGAAGACTGAGGTTTTCTATGTAAAATAATGTTTCGTCAACATTACATTAAGGTGCTTCCATATAACACTCTATGGAGGACATAATTACCAACACATCACTCTCTGTGCAATGAATCTACATGATATAAAAATGTACTGTTTGAAATGAAACACCAATTAAATACTTTACTTCATACTTTATTCTATTATATTTACATTTAGGTTTTTGAGGTACAGACATACAAGCCATATTTATTATATTAGAATATGATTTTCGATTAGGCTCCTTTATCAGATTAACAGTACCTCTTGAAAATATCAACCTATAAGCAGCTGTTAGTCGTACTTTTCATTAAGTCCACATTCCTGTATCAAATATTGTCTCTTTTTGTTGGTTCTATGTAATATTCTAAACTTAAATGTCAAGTTTTTATGATGAAAATCATCATAATAAACAGAATGAAGGGCTTGGAAACATCAGTCCATGCATTTAGTCTATATGTGTTTCTCTTAGTGAATTGAGTTACTGGAATAAATGAACTTTTCTATCATATTGTAGCTTATTGAAAATGGATATCGTGAGTTCCAAATTGTCTGTAGTTGCAAATATGGACCAGAGGGGGCAAAATTGAGGGCATGTGGTTAGTGCATGACAACCATTAGAGGGTGCTATCTGCCTGTTACCTTCCCCACTGTTCTGGTGTGGCATCACTTTTATCAGTGGGGACGGCTCGACAGCAGCTCCTGCCTGTCTTCTCTCTCATCACCTCCCTGCCTAGCTCTCCCTCTCTGTTGTCTTTTTATCTCCTGCCTCCCTGCTCTTCCCCTGCCTTCTTCCTCTTCCTACCTTTTTTCTTTAGATCCTTACAACCTACCTTCCTTCCCTCTCACTTCTCGATGACTGCCTCTGCCTCTAGTCACACCTCTGCCAATTCTTGGCCTCTCACTTTGTTTTTTTGTTGCTTCTTCTTGTTCTTCTTCCTCATTTGTTTCAAATGTTCCCCCTCCCCAGCTCACCTTCCCACAGCAGCACCAAATGAGTGTCCCCCTTTTTCAGAGCCTCACTTCATTTCTTCCTCGCTCCCTGTTACTGGCTCTCTCCTGCTCTGTGCATCGCTCTTGCCCCCTCAGGGCTTTGTTCTGCCTTAATCAGCAGCTTAAGTGTTGCATTCTCCACCAGACAATGTCTGCCATTTAGCCTAGCTCTGTGTAAATAGGTGTACCCTGTTTGTGCTCCGGTGGGCATGCCATGCCAGCCTTTATGCGGTAGGGGCAAACGGACCTACACTCCATTCCTGAACCCCTCAACACCCATTCAAAGCTACAGGAGGGTGAAGCCTTGCATGCTCGTTGTCACAAACACACAGGCAAACCTGCAACAGAATGAGGTTTGGGAGCAGACTCTTACTGAGGGCTGTCTTTGAAGAGCTGCCATACCAAGCTATGTGCTTGGCCAATTTGAGCAGCAGAGTGAGGGATTCTTTTTACAATCAGCCATTCTCGCTTTTAGTCTCCCTCAGCTTCTGACATGCAGCCTTAACCCATTTGTTCATCAGAAGCAGCCTTTAGTTTAGTTTACCCGTGTTTGGTTATGAAAGAGCAGCGGGAAGATTCTGTGCGCAGGAGACCGGCAGCCCGTCTCCCTGCCACCTGGCACGCTCTTTCTAGAAAACACTGAAGGCCTCTCTGCCCAGCTGGATGATGCTTGCTCTCAGACTGGTGTGTCGTATCCAGCGAGCCAGCTTCCTTCCAGCACTGACCATCTGTCTGCATCCACAGTGAAAACCTACCTGCACACAGAGGGAGGAGCAAACGGGGAGGAGCTGACAGGCAAACTGTACCGATGCCTGAGCAGATACACAAAGCATCCCCTTTAAATGGCATGGAAGTCTGTGTTTGTGCACAAAAAAAGCATAGCAAAACATAAATCCTAACATTTTGTTTTTATCTTTCAAATTAAAGATCAATTGGGAACTAAAGAAAGCACATGTGGATAACTATATCAACCCAGGACAGGCAAATGGAGGAAGAGGGGAGGAAAGTAAGCGTGTCCGTACTGGTCCATGCTGTCCATGCTATCTATCCTCCTCAGATGGCCATTTGGGCTTGTTAATCTATCGCCTGGTAACAGAGACAGCCTATCAACAACAGCCACGCCCCTCTGCACATGCTCATAGAGAGGGGCTCATTTGGATACTTGAAGAGAAAACGTACACACACACACACACACACCCACGCACCCCCACATGCAAAACTACCCTCAAATCCTGGCCTGTCATTGCTCTCCATTGTGTGGCTGTGGTTGCTTTCTCCTGGTGTGACTGCCAGCAGATGGCTACCATGGAGCTGTCAGAGACGGCCTAGGGCCCCCACACACATGCAGGAACACACACTCATACAAAAGGAGTCTTATTGCATACAGAACATATGCACAATGCCCCGCTGAATGGTTCAAGTATTGGCTGTGTAACATTTCTCCAGGTCTGCTCATTCTTTAGTTTTCTACAGTACGCTTTTATGCTGTCAGAGTTTTTGCACACATATTCACACGGAGGCTTCTGATGGACTCTGGAGCCACAGGTGCCCCTCATGACCCTTCCTCTGTAATGACTGTGTAATCTCATAAAAGGGCCGCCCTCATGCATTAGCATGTCCAAAGCCCCTTTTTGTTTTTGTTTTGTTTTTTTTGGGTGTGTGTGCGTGTCTGTGTATCCACTTATTCTGAATTGTGCTTCTGCCTCTATCTTTTGCATCTTTGCATGCATGTGTCTATTCATGCGTATTTTTGTGTGTATTCCTCAGCAGTCCCATGTGAGTAGATGGAGGCGTCTGGCCTAATGGAGTCCATCATCCCAGTGTTAAAAACAGCTGCGGCAGCAGGGGGGCTATCTGGAGGTGAAAGGTCAGGGCTGGGGTGAGGAGTCGGCTGTAGTAACACAAGATTCCTGTAGTTGCTAATCATAGCTCTGATGAACGGCTGTAAAAAAAAAAGGGGGCAGCTGGTGGACAGGAGGCAGCGTGTGTGGCAAAAGACACAGAGAAGGGAGTGAAGGGAGGGGGAAGGAAAGAGGAGATTACGTCGCAAATAATTACCCACACACAGTTAGGCAAGGAGGCAGAGGGAGGACAGACTGTGATCCTGAAGAACCTGTATATCAGAGACGACCAGCACAACAACAAAGGGTTCTATCAATGTCTTAAACTCCAGAAATATGCACAAAACATTCACATGTGCCAAGAGTAGCACCTGCATGCTTCATCACTCTGTTTTCTCCTTTCACACACATACAGAGATTGTTGTGTCTGCAGAATGCTGGAACTAATGACAGACTCTGTGTTGTGCGTGCTCACTCATCTGCCCCCTGGACACACTTTACCCACCCAGCAGAAAACAGCTCTGTGTGTTCTTTCTCTCCCTCCTAATTTCTTTTTCTCTCTGTCTTGTTCTCCCTGGATCCCTACTTTCTTCCCTCCTCCTGAGACTAGACTTGTTTTTGCTGTGCTCTGCTGTATATATTACCTACTGTATATCTTTTCCTGAGGCCTGAAAACAGATATATGAGTACAAAATCAGTTTTGGCTGGCACCAGGTATTCCAACCTTCCAGGTCCTAGTAAATAAAGTTTGCATGCAAAAATTTCAGTTAGCTATATGTGTGGAAAATATTGAACCTCCGATGTGATATGGTTATATTTAGCATCTCTTAACGCGTCAGGAAACTAAAATGGCAAAATATTCCCTGCTGCAAAACAGATATTGTAATAATGCTAACCATTTCAAGGGCAGGGCAGCATTTTAAAAGAAGTTGAAGTATCCACTACTGTGGTATAAATTATTAGGAGTGTTGAGTCGGATCTACATATTTACGGAATGCTGTTTTAGTTTTCCTGTGTTTACTGACTATATTCACAATAGATTTGTGAATCTATTCCAGTCTTACTCAATTCTGTAATAAGATGCTGCAGCTTTTTGCAACATTTTGAGCTATTGTAAATCTCCTAAAGTTGGTTTGTCTGTCATAATAACTTAAAACCTAGATAATAAAATAAAACCCTCTTTTAACATGAACTGTTAAAAGCTGCAACTAATATAGTCAAAGAACAGGTTGGAAGATTTAGATCATGTTAAGGAGTTTTAATCTGAGAATTATTTTTGTTTGCTTTAGTTGTGTGTGTGACAGGTGTTTTCATTTCAATGGCTCTGCCCTACATCTTTGTCTTCTTTTCAATTACATGATCACTGGCTAGTCCACCTTGTTGCTTGAATTCAGTAGGCTCTGTTTTGGTTTCAATCCAATAATTTCAACAACATCGAGATGGCAATTAGGTAGAAATATGTACTTTCTTAAAACAAATGTTCTGATGTAAGTGACCTTTTCAACAACTGTACAATATTAATAACAACAAAAGAAAATTTTATTCTTTGTTTCTTTCACTAACGGCATGTGAGCTATACTGCGCCCCAGTGGAATTGTTTTTTTTGTTTTTTGTTTTGTTTTTTTACAAGGACAGCCTTCGCTGGCATGCGTCTATGTACTTACCGTTTAGCATGAATGGGCCTTAAATCTGTCTCCTTGTTGATCTTTCTTGACAGTTTTGGCAGATGATGCAGCAGTTTAGCAATTCCTGGCAGGATTTATTATTGGTACTTAAAAAAATCAAATCTGTCCATTTCAGTCTGCCTTTCTTCTATTCAGTCATGATTTTAAAACATTTTTTTTTTTTCCAAATTATCTGAATATGTTTCTAGTGTCACAAGGTTTTAGCTTCACTTGTACAGAATACAAGTAACAATTGAAGAAAAAGACTGAGGAAAAATACAAGTAGTCATACTTTGGGTGCAAAACAAATTGAAAAACTGTCCATAGAGTTTTGCTTTATAGAGAACAAACTGCGTTACCTGAGTTTGATTTTTAAACAGATTCCAGTTTGTTTAGCCTTATAGGGTTCAAACCTTTCTAGCATTTCTCACTAAAGAAACAAAAGTGCATGTAAATTTGAATCGGCTAAAATGCATTCTCAAATTCCCAAGGAGCAGGAAATAAAGAATGATTTATGTGATACTTGTATCAGGTGGATGACTGTGTGTTCTTACATTTAGTTGGGAAACAGGCTGGAGAACGGTCAGCTTGTTTCTGCTCTCACAGCTGGACTTAGCAGGAAGAGGCCAATCGATCGCACTCTCCCTCTTCCTGTTGAAGCTGTTAGTGGACTTGGATGAAAGACACGCCTCTAGTGGTTTCCAGCTGTGCGTGTGTGTGTGTGTGTGTTTTGTGCATGTTCCTTCGTTGTGCATGCGTGAGCAGGAACATATTTTTCTTAAGCCAGCATGTTGTCTGAGACCAAGCAAAATTAGGCACATTTTCCTAATTAATATGTATTTATTTTGATTTATTGACACATATCCTGGTTCTTTGCATTCACAGTTGGAGGCTTACCTTGAGGTTTTGCCAACAACAATAATAAATCCAATGTATTAACCTTACATTATCTGCTACAGATTGAGGTGTATACTTGACTGTCAGTACAATAATGTTTTGTATGCATGCAGTTTTATTGTCTCCCTCTTCCTGGTCTGTGTGACAATAACCTGCCTTGAAGGAGGACACTCAAAAACCTTCAGGGGTCAATAAAGTAACATATCTTTGTTGGGTCACTTGTGTCCTTACATCCTGTTCCCAGGGCAAAACAAACCCCATGAGTGACAAAATGTTCACGATGACACTTCAGATTTAGTACTTCGCATCCTTTGAGCCCAGTCCTTCAGGATACACATGTTTGTTTTATCGACGACATCCCCTGCAACCGAAGGCCGGAATAATATTGCATCAGCTTTGGCTTTGGCTGATCCGCTGACCTCTAGCATCCTGCACTGCTAGGGGGTTTACTTTAGCTTGTGTACACCACCTACAGTATATAAGAGTCTGCTGAGTCATTCTGAAACCTATTAGCAATTATAATGCTCGCTAAGGTATTACTTTAGACATGGAGCTGAGGCTGATTATGGTGTGCTCCAAGGTCATGTCCACCATCATTTATGGAGTTCTCTTGAAATCTGGCCACACTGTATAAGCCACAGCAGATCAGTTCTCGTCTTGCAGAGGAGAGGCTTATTGAGCGATAAAGTGAATTTTGATTACTTACTGTACTTTTTAGCTTTGAGGGTTCTAGTTTCTGTAACTGGACATGCAGGCCAAGTTGTCTTTCTTTGTAAATAATAGAAATCTTAAAAGGTTGGGCCAACATTGAAATTTTATCAGCCTGAAGACAGCTGATAGAATAACTGTTGTATGCTTGTACACTGCTTTAGGTCTGTTGAGTTTGTATGTGTCAAAGTGTATCCATCCAGCAAACCTCGGATCAGCCTCAGTGGAAAGATTGCTTCTGTGGGGGCTTCCTGTGCGTCTGCCCTTGACTGACCCAAATGTGACCTGTGCTTGGTCCTTGGGCCTCCTCTGAGCTATTGTAGGGACCTCTGCCTTTGTTGTGAGTGTGCACATAGAGTATGTGTGTGCTTGTGTTGGTGGTGTAATTTGAGTTCCAGGTTAAGACAGGACTGCTGTATGGTTCATCCATGCAGAAAAAAACAAGACACAGGAGCCTTGGGGTAGGCAGAGAAAGGAGGAGGGAAGTAGTGGGACAGCTTAACGTGTAAAAAGTAAAGAGAAAGGGACAAAGAGTAGCAAAGCTCTTTTTTAACTCAGTGTCTTTGCGAGAGAGATGTCAGTATGTGTCAGTTCGCTCCACTAACCAGCCTGTAGCATGAGAAGCAGATCACTCCCCTTCCTTCTCACACGTTCTTGCTTCCCTTCTTGGCAACTATCTCTCCACTTTCTTCGCTCGTATCTTTTGGTGATAGCTTTTCTGCCTCAGTTGAGAAGAAGCGAAACACTCCGCGGCTCAGGGGAAAATGACAAGACTAAGTTAGAGACCAAGCAGTGAACCCATCATCTCTGAGAGGCTGGCAGTGCGGAGTGCAGGTCTTCTCCCGATCGCTCCATGGCTGAATGGGGAAGGGTTGCTCCAAATGCAGCAGGGACCAGGGCCCCGAAGGCAGGGCCACGCTGCCAGCTCTGCTCCACTATTCTCCTCAGTGCTGCTAGGAGGCTCACAGCTCTTCAAACACAGACAGGATCAAATCTTCAAATCCCCTGGAAATGTCAGCCACGTTTGAGGAAATGTCAGCAGAGCCGAGAACACACACAAACACCTATCGACCAGAGCATGCACGCACACAGGCAGTCGCGGCCAACGCCATGAAAGAAGAGCACTGGGATATAAGGCATCCATTCCCTGTGGGTAAAAATAAATCTCATGTCCTTATTTTTTAGAAGCCCAAGGGAGAACCTTTGTTTGCTGGTTGTTGTTCGCAGTTATGCCGAACTTCTAATCTCTAGCACATTCTCATGAATAAACATCTGCTTTAGCGCTCATCAAGTGATGCAATGCATAAGTGAAATACACGGCAATATTAGCAAAGTGAAGACTAGAATGGTTTTTACATTAAAACCAAACAGTAGACAGCAAGACAGTTGCAAAACAAAAGCATAAAAAATTTTGGAAACTGACAGTAATAAACCAACATACTCAATGTATTCAAAAACACAAATTGTAGAGTGAGGTATTAGCTCAAAAACTGTTTCTGAACACGTATTTCCTGGTTGATTATGGCGATAAAAAAGGAGATTTCCATAAAGAGTTTTATAATTTCTGCTCTTACCTTTTCCCATAAAACAAAAATATTGAACACCATGTGAAAATACGGCGAATCAAAAGTCTTTAAACGTAGATCTTTAGGTGATCTCATCTTCAGGCAGTGACATCATGCTGGGGTTGTATTGATCTTTCCTCACTCCTGCTGACTAACTTATCGACATCCTCAAGTGTATTTCCTGTCTGGCCTGTCAGCAGTGTTTATGGATGGCACTGCTCCCTGGTGACACACTCACACATACACACTGAGTAGAAGCTATAGCATGGCCCCCATGCAAACAGGAGGTGTACCCCCAAGACTATGTTACATCATGTTATAAAAGTAGAGACACATGCATAGATGTTCATCCCCACCACTTCTTATTGATGTAGTGCTTGATCCTGACCTCCTCCTTAATGAATCTGGCAGGTGCTGACCTGCAGGTGCCATGGAAGTATTGACCGGCGTGGACCTGAAAGCTTTAGGTCAGAAGAATCAGAGGAGAAAAAGTAATTCTCTCAAGGTGCATGCCGTTTTGAATGATGTGCTTATGAGTGATGCTCCATCGTTCCTCTGAGGTGGCACCGAGTCAAAAACCCAGTCTGTGTGAGCAAGATGGTGTCAACGCCGTTTCATGCAGCTGACAGATGAAATGTTGGTTGAAGGAAGCCATGAGTGCCTTGACTGAAAATAAACAATATAGAAGACAAAAACAAAAAGAAAAAACACAGCACCACGTACATATTACTGGTGAAACCTGCAGGCTGTCTTGTATATTTCTATCAAGGGTGGCACTCAGCTGCTAATGGCTTGTGATCCTTTAAGGGCACACACAGTACTCCACACCGCTTTTTAATTCCTGCTGGCAGGCTCCCTCCATGTAGTGCAGCATCATCCATTACCAGCTTCCTCCTTAGCGATTAGAGAAGATAATGCTGAACTGTGGAATTAACCTCAATTAGTACTACCTCTGTAGATCTTTCTCATTTCACCTCATGACTCCTTCTCTGCATCTTAAATGTCCCTGGTCTATTTCTGGTCTATTGAGAGGGAATTTATCAGACTAGGCAGTACTATATTAATAATGTAATGATATGCCGTTACTTTATTTACTCTGTGCAGAAGATAAAAACAATACTTATAGTTATTCTACCCATCTGTATCGGGGTTAATGTCCTTCTAGTATTAAACTTTGTCACATCCTGACATGACACATCTTAGTCATGATCAGAAGATCTTAAGTGTTTAATGCCTTTTGGATGTGCATAACAGTAAAAAGCACTAATACCAATTTACTTTTTAAAGTTCTTAGTTGCATTTAATGCAAATGTTTAATTTGCAGACATTTACGAATCTGCATACTGATGTAGTGGAGATCCAGGCAAATGCTGAGTTGGCCAGAGGGGTAAAGCCTGAGGTCAGAATTCAACTTTTGTAATGAACAGCTGCTACAATTAGTTCCTAAATTGTATTGCCATGTGTGGTTTAATACAATGGCAATAGTTGTAGTAATTTTACTTCACACCCTAAGAATTTTGGTTTTTATGCCAGTAAAGTGAAGATTTAATCTAAATCTTACATTTTAGTTCAGACAGAACAGGACAACTAGCAATTATTTTAGAACTTGTTAATTATACACTGCTGAAGTCCAATTACTGACTTTATGACCTTTAGTTGAGGTGACACACAGAAGTGTGCTTTCCTTTAGCAACCGCTAAGTAGTGGTTTCTACATACATGTTTAATATAGGCATGTAGTTATTACATTTCGGAAGAGATGGAAAGAATTGTAATTATTGGCCACGTTATTCTCACTCTTGTAAATACAAGAGTGAGAAAGGGGGATTTAAACTTTTTAAAATCTTTTACTGAACTACAGAGTGTTTAGTTAATTCCTTGTGTAAATGTGTTAAAGCTGAAAAAACTGAGGGAGTTTCTATGAAGTCTCTTAATAGATGCCTGTGTGCAGAATCACACCTGCTAATTAGCAAATTAGCATGCTTACATTAACATTTAGCTCAAGTAACTACTGTGTTGCTGGCAAAGCATCTGTTGTGATTCTCATTTTCTTTCGTACTCAACAGGTGTCTGAATATTTGTCACTTTAACAACTCCATACAGGGCTGACGTGTTATGCCACTGCTAAATAGTATGGATCCCTACGAGTCATATGATGCATTAGCAATATGTATGCTTTCAAATCTCAAATGTGTTACTCTCCACCATCTGTTATGATGATTTGTGGATACATTTTGTGGGATTAAGTTCCTCCTGTGCCTGAACTGCTGTTTAGAAACCGTGTTAGTTTCACTTTTGAATCGCCACCCTTAGAATTTAAGTCACTCATTTGGCACTTCTGTTCATGAAGAAAAGAAAAAGAAGTGGTTGAAAGAGCAGAGGAAAACTTGTAATCAGGTTTGTTGTGTATTTTTCTTAGAGTATGGCTAATCCCCTGGCTCAGACATGACTATTTGCTTGAAAGGTTGTTTTTTTTGTTTTCACACATGAGGATGTAAACCGAAGAGGCACACCCAACTTGTCAGGTGAGGAAGATAAACAATGAAATTCAATAAAAGGAAAGAGGGAGTACACACTGCCACTGTCTTCCTGGTAACTCTTAGTCACACAAGAACCCAATAACTGGCACAGCAATTACAGTGCGTAGGAGAAGTGGATCATTACCTTGTACAAAGGGTGAGTTTACTGTTAAGTGAGGTCTCTTTAAATGCTTTTTAACTGCTGGTGCTGCTGTAAAGCAGCTGTCTGGGCTTGAAGAGAGGGCAGGTGGAGAGGTCTGAAAGAGGCCGTTGAGACAGAATAGAAAGGAAAAAAAAATCTCATGACCAGTTGGTGAATTTACATACAGGCCAACAGCCGAAATACTTGTGGGTTTTTTGTGTGTGTCATAGTTACGGTTGTGGGTTTTGCCAACTCTGTAACAGGAGGAAGAAGCGTTCATATACCTTGATTTTCACAAACACCTGCAAACATATGATCACATCCCTCCACTCTTCAGGAGGAGTAAATTAGAAATTTGTGTGCGCGTGTTTTATTTTTAGCAGTGTGTTTAGGAGAGGTAGTAGAGCCTTGTCAGTCTTCAGGGCTCTCCTCTGCTCTGTAGTATAGTGTCTGTAGCTATTGCTGAAAGCTATGTATATTTCATAAGCCCAGGGTGCCTTTTTGTCGTAAGATATGATGCACATCCCCTGCCTGTCTCTCTGCTGATCGTCAGTGGAGGGAGCCATCACAGACTTTTCTCTTTTTTTTTTAATCTACCCCACTCCTCTCTTTCCATCTTGACAACCACTCTCTGCTTTTGCCTCTACTTTTCATGGTCAGCTTGTCTCTGTCGTGAAATCTCATCCCGCTTTCCTCTTTCTGTTGCGGAGCATAGTGGAGTAGAGCACATCCAAAACGACTGGTTCTGTCAGGCGAAGCCATTCTCTCGGTGTCTCTCTCCATCTTTGATTCTGTCTGTCTGACTGTTTTGCAGCTCTGTCACTTCAGGGAAGGGGCACTTTTTCACCTGGAGCTGCATCCCCCTTCAGTTGTTGTCTTTTTATAGCAGGAATCAGAGGGCTTTGACAGTAGCTAAAAATGGTTGCACCGCTGACAAAACAAATCTGCAATTAATGGCTATATTTGCAACATCAGGCTCTATTTATGGTGAGAGTTTTTTTTTTTTTTTTCCCTTTTTTGCTGGCTTTGCTTTTTCAGCCCCAATAATGCTTGAAAATCACTGAATCCCAATTGGGTTATTTAGTGAAGGGGTTGCATTTTGAACAAATTTTTTTTAGTACTGCTGATAGCTTGCATTACTTTCTGTCCTCTTAGGTAATTTATGCTCAATTTTTGTCCATTTACAGTGCCATGAAAATCATTCGTCCAGTTACATATTGATTTTGTCACACTTAAATGTGACACAGTTTAATGCCATAGACAAAAAGCTGTGATGATTTCATTTATTAAACTAAACAGCCATCCAAAATAACCCACATTTATATGAAAAATATAATATACCATAAATATAATAATATAATCATGAAATGACTCTGGTTGTCCAGATTTTTTGATTCAGTCTCACAGCAACACCAAGGCCTAAATTGACATCCATTAGTCAAAAAAGGGTTTCAGAGTAATTTTTAAGGCTTTTAGGCTCCAGCAAACCACTGCGAGAGTCATTTTCCTCAAATGAAGAAAACATGGAACAACTGAACCTTACCAGGAGTGGCTAGCCTACCAGAATTACTCAAAGAACACAGGAGACCACAGAACAACCCAGAGTAACAGCTAAAGCACTGCAGACCTCACCTGCCTCAACTGAGGTCAGCATTTATGATTCAACAAGAAAAAAGAAAATGGGCAAAATGGCAGAGATGGGAGAGATACAGGGCAAAGACTATTGCAGGTTAAAAAGAACACAAAGGTCCATATTTATTTTTGCCATAAAATAATCTTGATAAACTTTAGTTTCGAAAATATTCTGAAACTTTTTAAAAGCTTTAAAGTGACCTAGTCAAAGTCTGAACTTAAATCTGATTGAAATGCCATAGTATGATCTGAAAAGGTCAGTAAATGTGACTGAATTAAAACTGACTTGCAAAATAAAAGTGGATCAAAATTCCTTCACAGCAATGTGAAAGATTTAATAACAATTGGCTCTAATTGTAGATGCCAAGCGTGCCACAGCTAGTTAATAAGTTTAGTAACTTTTTAAATCCGCGTCAGGTTAGTTTGGATAACTTTTTATTACATTTATTATCATATTTAAAAAACTTTTTGTATTCATTTAGGTTATATTTGGTTGATGATCAGACACATTTATGTGCGACAAAAAAGACAAAATAAATCAGTGCCGCAAAAAAGCAGAACTTGTGGCCACTGATCACACTTTCATTAATGTGGCTAAAAACAGAGTTTGGATGTAAGACTTGGCAATTGATATTTTGCGCAAACAGGTTAATTTTTTGCACAAAATAACCTCTAATTATGTTTCTTTATTTTCATATTTTTTCAGGCCAGTGCTTTGGTTTCAAGTAGCACTGGAGCAACTAAAGAGACAGACTCAGGGCCTTCACGACCTGCACAGGATCACACTCCTTCATGCCCTGTGACCTTAGCGCCAGAGAGAGGAGACGCTCCACTTCCCAGTAAGTGCTAAAGGCACAAATGACCTCCTTTTTCCTAAATTCGACCTTATTAATTTCTCTTTTTGCCTGAACTGTATGCTTGGTCTGTTTTGTGTTATGTTTTTGCAAAATGAATTAAAACTTTACCACTCAGTGTTGAGATTTTCACATCCTATCAGCGAAAGTTATTTTAAATTGTGATCCCCGTCGACTTAGCGTTGTTCAGTCCTGATTCTAAAATGAGAGTATTCCAACAGCAGAAGAGCTGCAGCTGCTTTTCTGCAGAAACCTCAGTTTGAGTAGATAGGTTTTGAAATTTTACTAATTATTCAAGCAGAGTGGTAGTAAATGGGCATTCCTTTTTTGACAGAATTGTAGAATCTGCTAGTTTGCATGTTATCCATTCATTTTCTTCCCTCACTGCATACCAGTGAGATGATCTAAGATCAATGGCCAACAACAGATACATTAACATTTGCTTTTTTACCAGCCAGAAGCAGCATGTTCTCACTTTAAGTGTTTAATGCTGTGTTGTTGGAACCTGTTTGTATTTTGTTGCCATGACTTTAAAACAGACCTCTCTGCAGAACATGCAGAGGAAGTTTAGTTTTAACTACTACAATGAGTCACATACACACACACAAAAGGTCACTCCCATCAGTTAGCACTGACCCGGCTGCGTGGAAGCTCAAGAAATTGCAAGTCCCCAGAGAGATGAAGCAACTCAGAAAGTTACAAATAATAGTTTTGAGGCCGTCTCCTAGATGTGTGCTGACGTGTCAGCTTTATGTATCTGTTTAGCCACGCTCCATCACCTCTATATAGTTCCACAATATCTGCCACTTCCTCAAATAAACTATGTTAACTCAATATGTCGACACATCCTATCTACACTCTGACTCAGGATGAGACAGTAAGGATTTGCCTCTAGTTTGCTTTGCAAATATCTGGTGCTCCTGCTTGTTTAGCCAGCCTTTGACTGCATTGTTAAGCAGCAACTGCTCTAAATTATTGATCATTCAAATCTGCAAAACCAACCACAACACATACAGAAAAAAAAAAAAGCAACACATCCAATCAAGCTCTGCTTTTGATCGACTAAACGTTAAAGATCAGGAAAAGATTACAGGTTGAACTGTTAGCAATGCTTTATTTAAAATGTATATCAGATTTAGGTAATGTGAACCTTTTTGTGATGTTATTCCCAACCTCTTGATTACAAACATACTACTTTGTACTTCATACATGCTTGCATAAAGGAGTCTGCATAAAGGAGATTTTAAGAGTGAAAAGTGTGATGTCTGTCGCCTCATATCAGTGTTGCTGGATGACTTTTGGTTGCTTTCTCTTTGTTTCTCTCTTTTGTGTGAAGTTTAAATTTATTCTCTCCACTGTTTGCTTTTCACTTTGCTGCTTCAACTCTTTTGCTCATCGCTCTCATGCTCAGGCCTCATTTTCTCTTTTCTCTAAGGCTATTTCTGTTTAGCCATGAGGGCCCCCCTGTCATTTACAGAAACTCATCTCAAGCTCCCTTTTCAACGGATCCCTCAGATGTACTGACACACACACGCACGCACACACACAGATACACTCTTGCACAACCACAAGGTGCTTGATTAAACAGTCATGACAAAGGGGCCACCCCACAATAAACAGACACACAGGCATAACACTGAACGATCCTCTCAGTGGTTCATTGCAGGTTTGAAATGGGGTTTTCATGAGTTATTTAAGTGTTCTCCATCATGAGTGTTTCGCTGCAGCTCCCACCGACATGACACGGACCATTTCCCCCGCTCAGGCGAGAAACATGGCATAACGCATGACTGTGGTGTTTGCACGAAGTGGAATAGAGAGGTAAAGAATCCAAAAGGCATAGTTTTATATGATTTAGTCTGTGAACACTGAATCTATAGAAAATATGTCTGTTGTTTACCATATTATGTACGTTTGTTTTTTTTTTGTTTTTTCTTTTACTGAAACAAAGTTGGTTTAAATGATCTGACATGTCACAGTAATTTGTAAGAGTTTGCACGATGGAAACAGATTTGCTGAACATCACTTCAGAAGGCTTCAACCAAAATCCCATCCCTGCACGTTTTATTCACTGTGAAGTAAACCTGGTCTTTACCAGCCGCGCATTTACTCAGCACTTAATTACTTACCTATAAATTATTTAAAATGAATAGTGAATTAGCCAAAATGGCAGCGACTCACTTCGTTAAAGGTGCGGCATGTAACTTTTACATATTTGTTAAAATTGTCACCATGTCGTGACTCGTGACGGTAATAGTAAGAGCAAGTAATCTGTTAAAACATCGAGCTCCTCCACCACTTCCTCGTGCTACAATTGCCGTTTGAAGACATGCACCACTCCCAAACATAAAGCAACCAATCAGAGCAGTGTCTTAGCGCTGTCAATCAACTTCACGCTGCTGCAAGTACTAATGGCAGAGAAACAACTTCCTGTTCCAGGAAAATTGTTTATCTGCTGTCATCGGTGGCCAGGCTAACTGGCTTGAGCAGTTAGGCTCTACTAACAGGGAGAAACTGTTGCATAGCAGAAAGCAAAAAGTGGGATGTTGTGAGCAGTGCGTATACAATGATGATTGACAGAGCTAAGACCCTCCCCCTGGATCTGATTGGATGTTTTCCAAGGAGCGATGTAGTTGTGCAGATGACCACTGGTTTATTGAATATAACAATGAACCTGCTCTCCAGGGGCCCACGGGTCAGAATTAAATTGCGCACCGTTTGCTTAATGTTGAACAGGAGGCCTGCGTAAAGGACCATGCCACAAACAAATCTGATGTAAATGCATGATGCTGTCATTTGAATATAGACCAAAATCTCAGAGGAATATGTACAACAATTTGTAAACTCTATGCCAAACAATTGGGCAGAAGAAAGGCAGTCCAACTTGGTACTAATAAAATCGCTATCCAGGGTACATTGTAAAAAAATATATGGCTAGGAAAACTGTACCATTCTGAAGTACTCTATCTGCCTTTACACGCATACCTTCATCCTCACATTTAGACATATCAATATTTTTGTTATGCTTGTGTTGTAAGTGTGGCCTGGCAGAGAAATCACACATGGCCATGATGTGATTGTCCTGAGTATGTGTTTTGATTGTTGTAGCACAGTTGGACTTGGCAGACTTGGCAATGTTAATCACTTGGACGCTAGCCAGTTCGATACAATTGCAATTATCCTCTGCGGGAGCCTGGAAAACCGCTGAAGAAGGGGTACGACTGAAGCCTGAGGCAGGCTGAGAAGGTTTCATAATGTTTGGCATACCACATCTGGGATGAGGGGTGGTCTCTGTTGATTTAGGAGTTTTGGTAAAAATGTTTAAAAAGAGGAGAAGCTTGGAAACTGGCAAGTTTAGTGATGCTCCAAAAAATATGCAGTGCACATGTAAAACTTATTTTGTCTGATGGGTTTAGCTCAGAGCAGCAAGTGGGTTAATTGAAAAATGGCCTCAAGGTCCATTGACTGTGAATGCAGGGAAGTGGACATTTTTGGGATAAGACTAAAGGATGACTGAAGACGCATAGTGTGGAATGCCACTGCTTGATCCCCCTCCTCTGCTCCCTTCTTTTTCATATTTCCTTTTGTCCCCATCAGTGGGGAAGTGGGGAAGTGAGGAAGGGCGGGTTAGCCTCTGGTGACAGTGACGTGCCTGCGTCGGCTTTCTGAAGCGCAGCAGATGGAGGAGCCTGTTTTTTTTGTGTGTGTGAGTGATTAAAATGCCGCTGAAGAACATACTGAGCCTCTTGGCATCACCACACTTGGCTCAGCATAACCTTGCTGCCCTCTTTTTCCAAACTAGCAGAGCATGCGCGTAGGTGTGCACCTTTTCGTGACAAGTTTTAGCCTGACGAGCAGATATTAATTAAAAGCGTCCCTGTTGTCTTTTACAAATTTGATTTTCTTTGAGTGACAGGAGTGCTGCATGGCCTGTGTTCACTTATCTGTTTGAGTAACTCAGTAATGCACTGATGCTCAGTAACTCAGTAATGCACTGATCACAGGATTTTCGAAAAGCAGACCTCTGTTCTGCAGCGTGGCGCCAGTCCGGGCGGGCATGTGGGAGTTAGTCAGGAGACAGTGGGTTTGGCTCTGTGCCACAGTTATTAGCCACTCACGGGGTGGGCATGGGCTTATGCCTTGACTCAATCACTGACTTTGTTTGTGTTTTATGTGTTTGTTTGTGTGCATGTGTGTGCGCTAGTCTAGCGTTCAAGTTGGGGATTCTCTTATGGTCACACTGACCTTATTGTGCAGTCACTCCTGGTTGATTTGTCCCCTCTCCAACACATTCCTCTCCCTGAAAGGCTACGAAACAGACTATAACCCCGCTCCCTCCGCTTCAGTCTCCATCTCTTTCTTTCCCTCTCAACTTCTATCACTTTCTCTCATCTTACATCCACATAAGTTTGATTTAGCGATTTTGGTTTGAGCCTTGGAGCCTGGGACAGTACGCTTACGCAGAGACCTATAGATTCACAGCCAGCAGAGCATATCATTACTTGGCCATAGCTCATCACCAGATACATCATCAAGCTGGAGCTCTAATAGATGCGAGCTGTCTGCATTCAGGAAGTAATAAACCCTTCATCATTTCATCCCCCTAATTATTTCCTCCTCACACTTTGCATAAATTGCAGTTAACGATGACAGGAGAAAGTATTTCAGAGAGAGTTTTTGTTTGATGAAAGCAAACCGCATATTTTAGAACAGTGTTCAGTGTTCATTGCATGAGGTCTACCTTATGAACTTATGTGTTACATCTGTCAAATGACCCAAAATATGAGGTTAAAATCATGATGAGCCACCCAGAGGAACAAAAAAATGACTTGCAGTATCTAGTTTTGGCTTCTGCAGAGCTCTTGGCATCATCATAGGAAATTGTGGCAAATTATTTGGGAGATACTTAGAACAACTTACCACTCAACTGCACAGAGAAACTCTACATAATTGTACTGAGACCAATTAGTGCTGGGGGTGATCACACCTAACCTGATGTGCCAGATGTTTTTTACTTGGAACCATCTGGGAAACATGCTATTGAAAAGTGTCTTGAAAAGCTGTTTTACAGGTGATTGGCTAAACCATATATCACAGCCTATATTAAGCAAACACCAACAAAACAGTTCAATGAACCATAGCCAGAGGAACTTGTTTCTCAATTAATCTCCTGTAAAAGCTATTTGGAGGAGGAAGGTAAAGAACAAACAAAGAAAAGGCTTCGGTTTGGTTTTCAGCCATCGAAAAGAAGAATTTCCCTTCTAAACATACTTAATGTAGACATAGTAATTGACTGTAGATACTTGTATTGAGTGCTAATTGGGCCAGATCACTGTTCCTCCACAAGGACAAAACTTCAAAGCCTAAATGTTTAATTTAGGCTTTGGCGAGCCTTGGTCTGACTTTATCACTCAGCGTTTAACACAGAGGTCAGGCTGGAGACTTGTCTCAGCAGGAACTCTGTCAGACCCGAGCAGTCAGGAGAAACATCCTGACTCTGACCTTTGACACCCCTTTCACCAAGAAGCAGGTGTTTTAGCAGGATTACTGCTTCCTTGCTTGCGGCAAATTATGCCACAGCAGATAGAGGAAATTGAGCCAGTTTTATGTTGTTGTGATGTTGTCTGTTATATAGATTAGCTATACATTCTTTCTACGTCTTACAAGTGTGGATTAATTTTGTCTAGTGCTTCTTTTAGGCGCTACTGTCAGATTTTTTTCCTTTCCACCTGTCTTGCCGCCCTCACCCTCATGACTTCATTTCTTCTTCCCCTCCAGCCTCCCTGTCACCTCCTCATTCTTGTTTTGCTGCTTCTGTATCCCTCTCTCCTTCGCCTCCCTTTAAACCGTCCTCCACTGTCAGGCGACTCAGCCGAGACTAAGTGCTTTTTGGTGTCTCTCTGCAGGTGGGACTGTAATAAAGCTTGTCAGCAGGAGGCATGGGTCGCGCTGTCACATGCTCTTTGCCTCTCCTCTTTAACTCCCTCCTCTATCTCCCTCCATTGCCTGACCTCCCACCGCCACTCTCCTCCAGGACTCTGCGCTTTCATTTTTACTCTTTCATTTCTCCGTCTTTTCTTCTCCATTTTGTCCTGCTCTTACTCGACATTGCACTCCTTGACTTGTGTCTCATGCCCCTGTAGCTCTCTGGTTTCCTTGCCAACGGCACTTTCAGGACGGTGATGAAGAGAAGCAGCAACAGGAGACACTTGTCTGTTTAGCACACACAGAAGCCCAGAGAGGCACAGACTTACAGGCAATCCATGTAAATGACCCCAGGTGAGCTTGCATTGTTTGTCCAGCTGCTCCTCCTAACACCAGCTCATGTTCCCTCGTAAAGCAGCAGGTTACATGGAAATAAGCTTCCTCTACACAAAACAGTTCTTTCTTTATAAAGCCATGTGCTCATTGTACGTCCTTGTTTGTCTTATTGTGAATACTCGTCGCTCCCTCACACAGCTTTTATAGGTAACAGCTCATCTTCTATTTGCATGCCGGGTTTCCAGACATGTTTAAACCCATTTTCTTGTATGAGAAAGCTTTCGCATTGTCTTTCTTGTTGTTGCCACAGGATGGCAATACTGAGCCCAAAGGGAACCTTCTTCTACCAGCCGGCTTTCATTCACACACACATTCTCGCACTCACACACACGTGCACGTGCAGCTCTCTTTGGTTCATGTTAGCCCGGGCTTGTGTAAGGTGACAGAGCGCTGTGAATAATTTAGTCCCGTCCATGTTAATGGCTGACAGCTAACGCAGTCTTTCTCCTCTGCAGTCGGCCCATTAACAGCACTTTCAGTTTCGCTCTCACTTTCTTCCTCTCTTCATGTGTCATCTTGTTGGTATCTACACATTTTTATTTATTAATTATGTTTCTTCTTACTAATAATTGTATAACTTATGTATTACAAGAATATTGAAGAACCATGTTTTATAATGATCACATTGGAATATATTTTAAAACTTTCAAAAGTATATTTTTTACTTTATTTATTTGCCAATTTAGCATAGGGCTGGCCAATAAATCAATAACATGTATCACAATAGACATGTGATCAATATCAATAGATAATACATACCATGGGATTTCCACTAATTTCACTGAACTGCACAGCATTCTGGGAGATGTAGGCAGAGGAAAGGTTGTAGCAGCTCAGCCTCTCACAGTCAGCTAAGGTTGGTTGGTGGTATCAAGTAACTCACTCTCGCTTTGGTTACCTAGCAACAACTCACTCACTCTTTGGTTACCTTGCAACAACTTGTTGAGTAACTTGCGCAGCAGGAGTTTAAGGCTTGGCTGCAGTGCCTCATGCTTAAAATAACAACAGCATGGCGTGAAAGAAGAAAATGAGTACAACATCTTATATTATGATGCATTTTTCAGCCACATCGTCCAGCCCTAGTTGAGCATGATTAAATGTAAGTAAATAGGTAAGGAAAAATGCTGCTAAAACTTTTCTTTACCTTGTAGAGCACATTTTCCACTCACTGTCTAGCGCCTCCCTATCAGATAGGGAGGCGCTAGAGAGGGGGGCCCCCTGCAATGGCAGGGGGGGCAGTATGAATGAAAAAAAAAAAAAAAACAGTTACGCAAAAGTGTTTCACTGTAAAGATGGTTTGTAGTGTGTTTTGTTGCAACCCGAAGTGTGAAATAAACTTCAGTGGAGTTTGAAAACAAAATATGTGTATAGGTTTATGTCTGGTTGAACGATGTGTGTGCCCAGTGGATTTATTTTTTTTTCTTCTTTTTGGGGGGGAATTTTATTGTAATCCATAGGGGGGCCCAGAAGAAAATCTTTGGGAATCACTGGTCTAAAGTCTTTTGCAGCCTCTAACAGTTTTCTGGAAAGATGATTTTTTTTAACCTCACCTTTCTTGAAACTTCGCCCTCCCCCGATCTTTACCTTTGACCTGTTGGGTGTGTGATTTGGTTTTCATGATGCAGTCCATATTTTTATTTGCATAAAAAATCATTTATCATTGTCCTTTTACTTCATAGTAAAAGGACAATACTTCATCTTTGCATCTGTCACATAAATTTCCAATGAAATACATTTGACTCTTTGCTTGTAACATGACAAGATGAGAGAAAGTTCAAGAGATATGAATACTTTTGTAAATCACTGTGTGTTTATGTTTCTATTTCACTCTGAACAGAACTTTCATTTCAAGAAGAAAGTAAAACTGTGATTTAACTGTGAACTAATTTAGAAAGAATTTGTTGTGAGGAAGGAGCTTTTTTCACTCAGACTTCTTGGAGCATGAATGATCACATTTTGATCATTGGGTTTAATGCAGACTTTACAAAATCATTCAATTGTCTCATAGACATGTATTTTATAGAAACAGACGTCTTTCTTAACTAACCTGACATAGCAGATGTTTCTTTTTTTTTTTTTTTTTTTATCCAGAATGTTGTTGGAAGTGCTTTTAAAAAGAGCCATCACCTTCAGATATCTCTTAGCATGTGATTACATAGACCATCTGTCTTTACCTGTCATTTTGAAGCTTTAACCAATCAGATAAATGGAGTGGATCCAGTTGGTATGTCGGAAAAGTTCAAAAAAGTGCAAAAAAGTAAAGCGAAGCTGTCAGTGTTCTGTACTTCAGTGCTTCAGCAGAATCCATGCTGCCTTTGTACTTTATTTGGATTATATAAGTGAAACAGGACAGATTTCAACCTTTTAATTTAATCTCAACGGATCTCGGTTGCAAAATCTACATGGCCCTTGGAAAAAAATGTAAATGTTTAATTTAGAAAGTAAAAAAACCATCAAAACTTTAGTCTCAACATTTTAGAACAAAAATTAATTTTACAAGCGAAAGTGAGTCCTTCACAATTAAAAAAAAGTAAATGAAGGAAACAGAACATGGTTGTCCTTGTGTGTGTGTGTGTATGTCTTTTCTAAGCTCTTTGTTACAATATAGGAAAAAAATAATAATAATTTGATATAACCTCCATTTTCCATTGCCTTATATATATATTTCTTATTTTGTTTTTTAAGAGCCTCAATAAGTTTTAAGACTCTTGTCTTAGTTCATCACTTCACTATCATCCAGTTGTCTTAATGTTTTTATTAGGGATATACAGATTCAGAAGAACAAACACAGGTCTGATGTGTGTGTTGGGGCCGGTGGGGTGCATGCGCAGGACCGAGCGTCAAGCAATATTAAAGTTATAATTGCTCCTTTAGGCTTCAACACGGCTTGTTTGTGACGTGAGTGAACAATGTTATGACCCTAACAGTAATGAGATCATATGCACTAAACAAATTATTTCGGCCCCCCTCTCTCTGTCTCGCTCTGTATTTCTCTTCCACCGAGGCCAAATGCAGGGATGATTTTGCATGTAGTGTACATGATTTGCAGTTTGTACAGCCCATGTGTGTTTTCATAGGGTCTGGCTCACTCCATTTTCCACTGTGATACAATCAGTGTGAGTGTGTTTGAGGTGGTAGAAGCCCACAAGCCTGGCCCAGCTGAGGCCTGGCCAAGCTCTTGAGGAGTAAAAACGGATTGGCAATGACGTTTCTGGGAAGAAACTCCCAATGATTTGGCTTTCCCCCCGAAACACTGAGATCAAGATAAAGGACAGGAATGGAGCAAGCAAAACATATACATATCAGAGATGCACCCATCAGTCTTTTTCTGACTGATTTCTGATTTTCTTTGAGCTCTGACCTGTCTGTTTTAGGTCAGATTGCTGCCGATGGGTTTTTTTGTTTTCCAATGCATGAAACTGATTTAAGAAAAATCAAAAGTTCAACAAGATTTTATCAAGAGTAGTAGTACAAAATGTAATTTTTCAGCTGAACCTAATATGAGTTCTTAGTTGTGACAAATTTAATGCACATGGGGGAAAAAGATACTTGACCAGTTTGTTTTCAAGAGACTTTTTGACCAATTCCAATTTTGAAAATGATTTCTATCCTGCGATTTTTGCATCTCTAGTACAGATGATAATCTTCCTGCTATAATAGGGCATCTAAGGATTAAAAGCTGACTGTCTTCAAAAGAGAGCAGTTCTCTACTGCTATTGATAAAAACACACTATATGTTTTGTATCCCCCTGAACCACGCCCGGATTATTTTTAACATTCATGTTTTTGGACTGTGATCGATCTCAGAGCACATGAAGAAATCCTGAACTGGACAGGAAGATCATGCTAGTCCCATTCAAGAATTTTTGTTCCATTCCTGCTGTTTGGCAACAATGAAAGCTAGTATCCTACAGTGCAGACACATCTCTTTACTAAGAGCTATGATAAATTTGCTAAAAATATCATTGTGTATGTACGTTTAGTTATATTTTGCACCAATGTAGTGCACAGAAAATACCTAGACAATATTGTCTATTCCTCACCTGGTACATTTTTCTAAGAAGTGTAGCTATGGGCAGTGAAAAGAAACTTTTAGTTTTGCCAGAGCTAGTCTCTGTAGTCTGGCTGATAAAGTCCAGCTGGCCCAGCAGATAGAAAAAGCTCCCATCTCCCGTGTTTCTCCTCCCTCCGTTCGAGCATCTGTCTGTCACATGGTTGTCTTCTCATTTCTGCAGTCGTTCTTAGCATCGCTCCTCTCAACTCTCCTTATTAGCCGTATTTCCCACCCGCCCCCACACCTCCTCTTTTCTTTTTCCTCTACCACTTAGCACACGCATCAACTGCTCTTCCATTTGTCCCTTGTACACAGACACACACACGCATGCACACCTCCAAAAGCCTTGAAGAGGGGTCATGATTGAGGCGTGCTGTTAATTAGTCGGCAGTGGTTGTTGTAGTAATGCTATGGTAGGGTGTAATTAATTAGGTGGCATGTGCACAGTGGGAGAAAAAGAGGGAGACGAGGGACAGAGGGAGAGAAATGCCGGCTATCAGTCCTCCTTTTATCCTCTGAGCTTAGATGAGTTCCCCTAATGAGAAAAAATGAGATACTCCCAACCGGGGAAGAAAGCATTTTGTCCCTTACATGTTCTCTCTGCCTTTCTGCGGCTTGTCGTTCTGTCACTGCCTTGTTCCTGTTTCTTCTGCCTACCACTCCCTTGCTTTTTGCTGGTAGGGTGTCATTGAGTGGGAGTCTCCAAACAAAACTCCTGCAACTCATCCAGATACACGCTTACAGCTACACCACCAGGCAAGGATGCTGTACGGTGTGCGAGTTCTCCTAGTGGCGCTGTTCATGTGTTATACGGGAAAGAGAAGGAGAGAAATACGTAGATGGAGTGATGTCAAAAGGCCAAAGAAAATGTGGGAGGGAAGCAAGAGGTGTGCAAACACTCAGAGCTCTATTGATCCTCTCCTCAGTTCAACTGTCTCCTTGACCTCATTCTGAAGCACCTCTGGATGCACATCCTTGTCAGCTAACGTGTCTGAGCAAGACCACATGTCAAAGGCCTTCACATAAATTAGAGTACTGCATCTGTTTACTGTACTAGAGAACAGCAAGTGGTGTCAACCTGTCCATTTTCAGCACCACATGAATATGTAGAGGTGCCGACACATCCCCACCCTCACTCCTCCTGCAGAGCATGGAGATCTTTTAGTTGACTGTGGGGCAGTTTTTCTTTGTGGCCTATTTGATGCAATGTGATACTATATTAGAATAATTAGCAAAACTTTTTAAATTAAACAGAATAACTATTAAGTAGTGAAAAAAAATCCTTTAATTAATGAACTTGGAATTATAATTTCATTAGAGGAATATCAAAAATATGCTTACTGGCTCTGAACAAAGAGCAGCAAAGTATATTTTCTCATTAAAAATAATCTTATAAAGAGGGGTGTTTATAAATGTTCATACATGGGAAAATTCAAATTTGGTGACCTTCACTGGAGACAGTAAGTAACTCATTGTTAAAATAACAATTATGCTATCAACATTGTTTAGGCGCAGCATGAATTTAAACCCAATGAGACCAAAATAATGCACAATAATGAGGGCCTATTACTGCAAACTGTATGGTAATTTAGCACATTAACCCACATGCTAAACAACAAGCTGTTTCTTAGGTGTGATCCTTGATCTGATTGGGTTGAAAAATAACTAAACTGGACATATGACGTATTAAAACATTTTTATTTTAGGAAATATGCTGCATTTTTTTCCAGACATGACCATTTGACACACAAATGTAAGTATCACAGGCCTCAAACTCTTATAAACGTGTTTACACACACTGTTTCGTTCCTCGCGTAAACTGATAGTTTAATGGTTGCCTGGCCTCTCCTGTGCCGTGTGACTGAAGGTGTCCAAGGTGACAGGTTTATGGACAGCTTGGCAGTGTCAGTGGAGCAGCACAGCTATTTACAGCCCGGCGGTAGACACTTTGGACACTGGCTGTTAGCATAAATCCCTTCCTTGGATCAGCTACCAAATAATGCACATTGTCAGCCATGCTCAAATGTAAATTACTCTATGCACACAACAAACAATCACTCAATCAGCCACTCTGTCCTTTCTAACCTCCCCATCAACACTCAAAACTACCTCGCATGCAAACATTACACACATGCTGCAGAACTGGATCTCTGTTATTTACGGCTTCCTTCTGGTGTAACGTTAACATCCTCCACTCACTTTTCCTCTTTCCATCTCTCTCCACTCCGTATCACAGCCCCCTCAACTATCATTTAGCTTTACGAGGTGTCCTAAAAGAAGCCTGAGGTGAGCATCTCTTACTCTTCCCCTTTATGTCAAAGATGTTGATATCCTCCATAAGTCAGACACGCCACTCTGTGGAGAAACTGATGACAGAAGGTGAGTGGTACCAGCAGGGAGCTCCAGTGGCTGGCATCGTGTGTGTGTGTGTGTGTTGGTATCTGGATTTAAGTGAGGCCAGGACTCTACAAGTTGCAGAGTTATTAAATGGATGAAAAAGAAGTTAGCTGAGTTTCAGCTTAAGCAAATGATAAAATGAGGAAATGGAAAGAGATGGAGACAATGGACAGATGTGTAGGAGGAGGAGTGGAGCAGATCTGTTTGTGTCTTTATGAGCTCTCCCTTTGTGTGATCCCATTGCTATAAACAGAGGTCGGCAGAAGTGTGGCAATTTATAAGGTCCAGCTCTCAGAAAAAAGCGTATCAAAACAGCAATAAAAATGTGATCAGCACCTCATTTTGTGTGTGTTTGTGTATAATCTATCAGAGCCTTTATCCATGACTTAGCTCACTTTCTAATGGGTGACAGAACTCGTTTTACATTTTGTGTCATGCTGTCTTAATCTAAGAGGTTTGCTGATGCATGCAATTGGAGTTGCATCTGCATTATTGGATTTCATGGCTAAAGTTGGTGAAGCTCAGACATGTAAAGTTGTAATTCTGACTTTGGAAGGCGTTAGGGGATATTTTTGTCTGATTTAGATTTTGGAAAAGATTAACATATATTCAATGTTGCTGTCTCTCATATACTATATACCTGATTATGGTCATGCTCACATTTCACAATGTAATCTGTTTTTTTTTTTTTAAATAGAAATCTTGGCGGATATGGGGTCACAGTCAGAAATTAATAGGAATAGTTCAGCTATCTCATGAGAGACAAAAAATGGACTTTCATTCATCAAATTCATATTTTCACTATGTATGTTTTAAACTAAATATTTTTGTTAATTGAGGTCAAATATTTATTTGTAAATCTTAAGGTTGTTTTTGTTATTTTTTTATCGTAGCTAAGAATTTCTCTGATTTTTAACACAACTATTGTATACGACTATCAGTACCATGAGGTACACGTGCCACAGAATGAGAACTTACTTTCACCTTGTACTGTTGGTGAAAAGTTTTGTCATGCTAACCTTCTCAGCAGAGATTCAGCCTCCTCTGATGAGACTAAATGATATAATCTCTGAATTTGCTTATTTCCTCTATAGATTTTCTGTCTGTATTCTTCTCAGTGCGGGTGCATAAGGCTCGCTCTGCACAAAGTGCTGGTGTTTTTCCTTTTTTTATTTATTATTTTGCTCCTGTGGGGATAAAGAGAAGGTTTGTTTGATTAATTAATGCTGTTAGACATGAATGTAAATGATCAAAGCATCACATTTGCATTTTGTCTTAAATTATTCATGAGCTGCGATTGCTCATGAATTAGGACACCTGTGAAGGGCTACTCCTCTGTAGCTCAGACACTCACCCATGCGCACGCGCACACACTCAAACACATCCTGGGATGTGACCTGGTGTGTTTAACCAGACCCGCTCATCACCCCTATCTATGTGCCACGCTGTGCACAGGGATGCAGGTCACTTCAGGTTCACGGCCGTATTATTAGGTTATGCAGCCGCTCTGGCTGGGGTTCAAACGTTCTGATTAGGTTACCGCGTAGCGCTAAAGCTCAGCCTGTCACCCTGACTGTATGATTCATCTCCATGGAGACAAAAGAAAAGCTCTGATCTAATTACCCACACTGCTGCCATCTCAGACATGAGGAGAGGGCCGGGTGGTGTGAATGAGAAGTGAGGAGCCACATATGAATAGGCACGGGGGCACAAATAGGGGTAACTGCAAATAAGAGAGAGAAATCAAGTGCGCAAACAAGAGCAGCCTCGGACCCTAACAAAAGCGGGCTTGATAACAGGTATTATTTGTTTTTGCTCATCTCTCCCCTCATCATAAGCAGCATCCTACTGCTTCATAAATGGGCCATTGTTGCCATGGATATGAGCAATGGTTCTCCCACTCCCCTCGATGGGGCTCAGTGATAAATGGTGGGATGTGTAGGAAGTTAATAATTTATCCTGGGGAGGGAGCGGCGGTTCCGAGGAGCGTTACCTAGTATAATGGGTTAAGTGCGGCAATTGCAGCACACCAAGCGATAGACTCGAAAGAGACAGCGTATAAAAAATGAATAAAGGCTGAGTGGAGCCTGCTGGGAAGGAATTGTCATGAGACTGTGTTGGGCTCTATTGGGAAAGGGGGGTTTGTGTTGTGTTTGGGGGACAAAAGCTTCGTCTTTTTTTTTTGTTTTGTTTTCTTGAATTTATAGGATTGTCAGGTAAAGATCGGTGGTAAATTAATGGCGCTTTCTGACAGTCATTCTGTAAAGATCTTCTCCCACTGTACTTTTCTAGAAATGAACAGCTCAGTATGCTATGGGCTATAAAATATGACAGCAGTAGTGACGGATGAAGCTTCTGCAGAGGAGCGGTGCGAGGCCTGGCCGTACATTCTGTGCTGTCAGGATCAGTAATTCACAGACACTCGTTCTACGTACACCAAAAAAAAAAACATTCTTTATAATAGAAGAAAAAAAATCTTGTCTGTGTTTGTGTAGCATTTCACTCTTCTTTGATTCTTCTGACAGCATTAAATTTTTCTTAAGGTTTACAAGCAGTCATCCAACACCTGCGTCACGTCCTTTATGAGGTGCAGCTCTGTCTTTCGCGCCGTTCCACTCTCTGACTCTCTCTTCATCCATGCTATCTCTTCCATCTTCTACTTGGAGGTTGGGAGTGACTAACCAGGGTTACACCAGGTGTTAATTCTAGAAAATGTATCTAGTCAGCTTGTATTTGCTACTGTACAGTTAAAGTATTATTAACTAAAGCTACTTAGAGGGATCTTCTCTGATCACTATGAGAGTGTTGGATCTGTTCTACACTGTCCTGCAGCCTTGCATTTTGAGCATAAGCTTGTGTTTAAACATAGCAGAGTCTCCCACTGGTTATTTGATGGGGTTTCTCGATGCTCATGTTCATGTCACATGTCAAATGTGTGAGTGTAATACCCAGAAAACAGATGACTGGTGCTTTCTTGTCATTTCTTGAGTCTTTTCTGCATCTCTCTCTGTTCTTTCCAAGACAGTCTAATTCTGTTTATCACATTATGTGGTCAAAAGTAATTTGCGTATGGCAGCCCAACTAATTGCGTCAAGCCATTGACTTTGCAGCAACTCCTCCTACTGAACAAACATGTGGTAACAGAGGATAGGAGCTTCTACCGTTAACCTTTTAACTGTCACCTTCAAAATGTTTGCATGTTACCCAGTGGATCAATTGGGATAGTTAATGGATTTTAAAATGTTAGAAAGGTTCAGAGGACAATAAAAATGAATCAAAACAACAAAGGGCTAATTAAAGCGCATAGAAATAAAATCAAGGCCTTAAAAAATTTACCTTTATAAAACATCTAGTCTCATTGAAAATAATAGGGATTATATTGCAATGTTTGCATGACAGTATTGATGATGACATCAATATTGTCATAATTTTTGCAATGATGACGGTATTTGCGAAAGTTTACTTCTAACCCTTTGAATAAATTTGAAAAGCCGGTGACAGGAGGAGCAATAAGATACAACAAATAAAAAGTTAATTTTAACATGTAACAAAATTAACTACCAGACATGTATCTTTATGGGTTTAACTGAGATGTTCAAAACACACCAACAGGTTGTCACATTGATCATAATTTTGATCTATTTCAAAAGAGTCCATTTAAACTAGAATCACAGATTTGTGTTATTTTTATGTCCTAACTTTTGCCAAAGCCCCTCAGAAATCCCAGGTTTTCTGCAAAAATGCAACCTGCCAACAGGTATCCAAGCTTTACGTGGCACACAAACTGACAGCTCCCTAAAACCTCCACCCTGTTGTACATACTTGTGGATGCACACACATGTAAAGTGATCAGCCCGCAAACACGCAAGACACATGTACAGAATTGTGCCACCCCTCAACTCCCCAACCATGGTTGCCTTTGTTCCCAGCATCTGTTTCCCTCCATGATTAATTGCAATTAGCGTGAGGTTTGAAGGCCTGTGGACGAACACAGCGAGAGGAAAAACATCAAGATTAATGAGGGGACGCATTCATCAGAAAGCAGAAGAGAAAGAAGATACAGAGAGGGGAAAGAAGGACTAGATAAAGGAAGAAAGGAGAAGGAGAGAAAGAAGGATGACATGATATTGCAGGAGAGGCTGAAGGAGGAGGAATGCTTTGGTTGTAATGTACCGTTGATGGAGAGAGCAGAGGAGCATGACACACAGCGAGAAGGGAAAGTGACTGAACCCTGAAAGGAAAACGATGAGAGCCTGTTTTCAAAACTCAGGCCACAGAGGAGCACCACATGGGGCTGATTAAATATGGAAATGATAATGGCTAATTGACATTTATTAATCAGAGCAGTCAGAGGAGGGGTACACTGCATTTTTTTACTCTGTCTGTGTGTTTATACATGTATAAGCACACAGAGCATATTTGACTTTATTTTTGCTTCTGTCTGCAAGCCTGTTTGATCTCCTCTCTTTTGTCTCAAAGAGCTCTCTAATGTTTAAGCACTGCATAAGTGTGAGCTGTGGGTACAGTATCGCGTGTATGTGTGTGCATATAAACCGGGTGGTAATGAGAGTGTGAGTTTATTACAGAGAGCTTTGGAGGGTCACGGTGGTAACTTGCTCTTTATTTCACCAGATGTGCCATCATTTATTCACGCATGCACTCGGATGCTGGCAAGTCCTCTTACTATCTTTATTCCTTTTCACCTCTTATTTGTGACTTCCTTCCATCCATCCATTGTCCCTACCTATCTGTCCTTGCAGGATCTTGAAGACTAGAGCAAAAAAAACAGAAGGAAAAGACGAGGACTTTTTTTCTTAATGGGTGAGAAGAAGGATACAGCCTAGGTAGGTCACCAGTTAAGCATAAAAACAAGAGAGCAAATGACTATGCACAACCTCACCCCTAAGGACAACTTAGAGACCATTTAACCCAGCAGTCATGTTTTTGGACTCTGGGAAACCCTCACACGCATAGGGAGAACATGCAAACTCCATGCACAAGTAGTCCTGGTTAGGGATTGTACCCAGGAACTTCCTTCTGCAAGGCAACAGTCTCTGTCACTGGCCAGTCTAGCCTCATCTTTGATTTCTTTAATTGTTTGTATGTGAATCCCTCACATTCTGTGTCATTCTGTATTCAAAGCATGTAACCAGAGTTTATCTGCCTCTCTGGGCTCCGTGTGGTTTGATTCCCTCATTTTATCAGTTCACACACACACACACCCACAACCCCCCACACACACACGGATGTCAGTCTTCTTGCCAGATCACACAGATTTGATTAGAGACTCCCTAAATTCATTAACCCAATGTGATTTAGCCAGCTGTCATTAGAGCCGCATGTAAACTGGTATGAAGTGGACTGATTTGGTTTGAGCTTGTCAAATGCTTCAGATCTGTCCTCCAGGAGCTCGGCAGGTTTCCATCGTTTGAAATCCACAAACAAAACAGTTACTTCTTTGCCACTCATGCACCTTTTAAAAATAATTAGTTTTCTTTTAGACACAGCCATTCCACTGGGAGCAACTAAATCATGGAGATTTACATTGGTATGGGGAGTCTTGTTAACAAAAACTAAAAGAACTGGGTGCTTTTCTTTCACCTAAAGAAGGTTTTTCATGACAGCTCCTGGGATTCAAGGTGGCAGCTGTCTGCACCGCTCCTCTTGTTGCTGCTGCTCTCCCACCTTTGAATTTGTATTGGGAGTTAGTCGTCTGCAGCTCTAAGGGCATCTGCTGAGGGTGTCTGTCATTTCTGATCCCCAAGAGACACAGACGGTGGGGGAGTGTGGAGAACTCCACCCCTCTTAGCCCTGGCTCCTCTAATCCTGTTAGCTCAGCACAAGATCAGACCGCCGTGACTGGCCTTCTACTGCACACACACGCACCCACACAACCTCAGGGGTTGGAGGGGACTTGCGGGGCCTCAAAGGGACAATTGTTGCTGGGTACAGAGGTGGCGGTGAAGGGTCAGCAATCAGAAGGGAGGGAATAGGAGACACACATGCCTGAGCACAAACACTATAGCAGGAAAATGCCTATGTAAGATAATAAAATGACCAAAAATTAAAGATTTTTTGACTGTCCCATCAAAGTTATTTTTTTTATATTTCTCAAGATTAAGATTTATTTAGAATCAACACAAAAATCAACAAAAGCTATAAGTTAAGGTTTAAAAAAATGGTTAATTATTGCTTACATTAGGATTCACATAAAGTGTAGTTAAGAAAAGGAACCACAAATCTAATTGATTCTATTCTACCATTATAGATTATATGAAAGATTACACTCAAAAGAAATATTTCATTTTACTCTGGCAAGTAATGACAAATCTTCAAGACAAATTCTCTTTCAGCGTAAGAATAAAATAATCATATGCTTATCAGATTTAGATTCAGAAGGACTTTTTGAAAAAACACGTAGCATCTATAATACACGTTTGATCACTTTTGTTATGCTATTTTCTTTTTCAGTTTTTTTCATCATGTTTCTAAGAAAGGAGAAACAGATACGTGTTGACCTCACTCACCTACACACACACACACCCCCACACACCCCCACACACACACACAGCTTATGTTGAACTCTCAGCACACAGCAGACTGGCTCAGCCTTTTTTTTGTGCATTATTTCTCTTTCGCGCTGTTAGTGAAGAATCCCCCTCTCCTTAGGGAGAGTATCGGGTGTCAACAGAGCAGAGCAGAGCCTCTAAGCCTCGATATTTGATTGATACCATTCTCTTGCTGAAACGCACAGCAGTGTCCAGTAGAGGGCTCCTGGCACAGAGGAGAAGTGGGGTTCCCATCTCTTTTTGTCATGACTGCTGGCTTTACTGCTCACTTATGAAGGAATAATGGCTGAAATCAGGCAATGTGCAATGCTAATGGCATTTGAATTAGAACACTTCTAAATTAATTAGGGAAGTAAAGTATGCAACAATCAAAATGTCACTGCTGATAAAGCTGCGTTCCCGTAAGCATCCCGAGGGAATCGACAGACTGATTTGTTTCGTGTTATCAATCTGGGTTAGGCTTTGCTAGCTCTAGGTTGTTTCATCTGTTTGGATGTGTTAGTGTGGTTACTTTTTTGACTGTGTGTATGTGTATTTACCATTGAGAATGGGGAGACAGTTTGATTGAGCTCTGTGTTGTAAAGCTGTCTGTTTGCCAGACGGTTTGTCTCCTGGCCAAGACTCTGCAGTAGAGAAGAACACAATGATTATCTGTCACAAGGCAGGAGCGTTCTTCATCACTCCGGGAAGAGAAGCAACCTAGACTGGCCTCTGCAAGCCTTGAGACCACACACTAAATCAGCTTCAAGAGTTGTATAACTTAAAAAAAAGAAAAAACAAATAGCCATAAAAAATGAAAATGCGAGGCTGTGAAAAAGTCCAACAGATCTCTTCCGTTTTTGCTTTGCTGTCACATTTACATGTTTCAGATAAACAAACAAGTTTTAAGACCATTAATAAATAATACAAGTAAATAGAAAATGTATGTTAAATTCAGTTTTGGAATGGTATTTACATGTATGAAGTGAAAAATCATGACTTTTGGGAAGCCGAGTTTTAATGCACAAGACCTGGTTACTGAGAAACATGCAGAATCAAAAAATGAATAAAGTGGGATGACATCTCAAAAAGTATCACATCATACAAAAACAAACCAGAAACAAAGTTATTGCCAAGGACTGAAAGGATATTTCTAAGGTTTGGGGACTGACACACCACACTGATACCCATTAACCACTAATGGAGAAAACATGAAATTAATGAACCTTCCCACAAATGGTCAGCCTTCCAAAGTTACTTCAAATGCCCATCGGTGACTCATCGAGGCGATCACAAAAGAACCAAGAACTACATCCAAGGCATGGCAGGCCTCTTATGCCTCAGGTCAGTGTTCATGATTCAACAATAGAAAAGAGACTGGACAACATTGACATATTTGATAGAGTTCTGGACGGAAAAGCACATGCAGATACTTAGCAGGACAATAATCTGAAGCACAGCAGAAAGTACATCTCTGAATAACAAAAACTAAATAAAAAATGCCAAAACAATTTCAAATCAAGAACATCCTAAACTATTTTCAATCAAATGATTAAAAACTGTTTCCTTTAGTATTTACACAGGGTATATATATTCTGATACTATTATCTTGATGATCTAAAACAATGAGAAAACCAAAAAAAAAAAAACACACACTCTGCAACAAAACCATTTTCACATCATTGAATGTTTTACTTGTAGATTTGTCCCGACACAGCGATCTGACTTTATCTGCAGCTTTCAGATTACCAGAAGTGTCTGTGAGGAACTCCTTCCTTTGTTGTGGTTTTTCCGTGTGTGTGTTCAGACAAGAGCGCGAGAGGTATGTCAACAACCTTTAACCTCTGGACCCATTAATGTTGGGAGTGTGAGGTGATGATGTGGTGGCTGGATAGTTGGTGTGTGTGTGTGTGTGTGATTCTGTCAGAGCAGACATGATTTATAACGTATTGGGAGGCAAAGAGGAGGGGGACACTGCACTCAAAAGCCTTGGGGCACAAGGTCTGGTCAAAGATCACGAAAGGTCAGATCGCTGAGTGGATATCAAAGAGCACCCCGGGAGCTAGATATGCCTGACCGGCGACTAGATAGACTTGCAGGGGCTGACTTTCTTTAGACAAAGACGAGTAAACACACACACACTGTAGTAGGCTGGAGCAGGTGGAGTGCATTGAAGTATGTCACGAGGATCAAAAGTCAGAAAAGTTGGTCAGAATAGCTCAGCAAATGGTTTGCTTGCTTCTTCTACCTTTCTTGGTGGTACAAAATAGCGACCCAGCGTAGGTTACCTCTTGACAGACTGACTGGAAATATGCTCTAAAATACACATCTAAACTGAAGCGTGCTGGTACACCCAAACAGACATGCACAGGCAGACAAAGCCCCACAAAGGCAGCTAATTTCACACTGGCTCTGCTAAGGCCTGGTTTGGGCACAGCTCTGAAGCACAGACAGAGAGACAGATGGTGCAAGGCTGGCAGGGGGAGCTTCTGCTCTCCTCTGCGTGCACAGCCATGCGTGTGTGTATGGGTGTGCGCGTGTGCGCGTGCAAGCATTTCCACATATGCATTTGGATGATTGTTTATGCAAGCTTCTTGCTGGTGCGCATGCATTCTCCTGCGTCTCTCCTGTGCATTTTTCAAACACCACTTTGTTCTCCACACACCGCCAGAGCTGCGGCTTCGGGCTACATTAGGAGAGCATCTCTGCAACTGCTTCCTGCTGCCAAGTGAGGTGTCAGAAAACCTTACTCCCAGCGTAACCTCTTCATAGGCGCTTCTCAATCCAATCACAGTGTGTTGTAGCAGTCACTTCCTTTCTCGGAGACAGGAGAGCGGAGACGGCGCATATTAACGAAAAGGAGGACCTGTTTGAAGTTTAATGCATCTGGCAGAGAATGAAACGAGCTCTTGTATCTCCGTGTTTCGCTGGAGGTGTTGTTTTCTCTTGCGTCGTGCTCCGCTCGTGCTTGTCTATTTACGTGCGTGTCAGCGTTCACGTGTGGCTGCTTGTAATTGAAATGACTGGTTGCCATGATAGCTTGTGCATAGCCGAAGCTTGTTAGCTTGCTTGGCTTGGATGAACTGTGGCCAGAGGGTAAGGGAAATGTGTGTGGGGGGCAGTGGAGGTGTAGTTAATAGAAAAGCAGGTAGAGAAGCGAAAAAGAATGATCTTTAGAGCGACGACAACAGCAGCCTTAATAGAGGTGAGGAATACAGGTGGAAGAAGCAAGCTGTTTTGGCAAATTGATGGGCTAGCAGACAGCCCGGCAAGTGAGGGGAGGGTGAGGTGGAAGGGAGGCAGACAGGCAGTCAGATGGATGGATGGACAGGCTGACAGCCAGTGAGCCAGCCAGGCAGACAGAGAGCCAGTGTCATCCCACACTGGGAGAACAGGAGGAGTGAGAGGGGATCGTATTCCCCAGGACAGGTGGCAGAGACATGCCACTGCTGCCACCTGGCACTCACCACCATGTGTCCTCTCTTTTTCCTTCTCTGAGCAACAATATTGTTGTCAGCTCTTGACCTGAAACTTCCATCATAATCCCTGCTGTAGTGGAACAGAAATCTGCACCAGTTTTAATAACTTGGAACATTTTTTGCCCTCTGAGTGAAATCTGATTCGTGATCTCTATCATCCCGCCTGTTTGGAGGTCAGAGAAGCTTGCGGATAAGCTCTCTGCTCCCCCACCCCCATCAGCCATGGCCGTTGCAGGCAGGTGAGGCGGTGGCAGAGGACACCTGCTCTCATTGACCGCTCCATGGACCTGTCTGACCACAGCCCCACCAGCACCGCAAAGGCTAATTAAACTCCGTGTGGCATGTACAGTTTTACTCCCACTCCCACTGAGAGACGCACAGCACGCGCCAGCTCCAATCAGCAGTGTGAATTCAGTCACACAAAAACACATACAAATGTAGAATTACCAACCCACATCCTTTGGATCGTGAAGAGACAAAGTGAGGATTGCAAACATTCTATCACATGGGGATAGAAACAATTGTAGAGCATGCTTACACACAGACTCACAGCGACTTCTCGCTGCCAACAGACTAACCCACTTCGGAGTAGGAGTGTTCTCTCCAGCGTCCGCCCACAGCTCTCCTTTTCACTCCGACATTATTGCAGTTTTTCTTCTGATTTCAACACATTTCGTGACAAGACTGTCATTTATGTCAGATGGACCAAATCATCAGGGTCTTGAACAAAACTTTTCTCTTTCCTCAATACAGACAAAAAGAGTAAATAAAACTAAACACATCGTATCTGCTCATGGTTTGCCTTGTTGCAGATTAATGCTCCTTCATTCGACTTGAATGTGGAGCTCTTCTCTGACATTCTCAAGTGCTTTTTGAAGCAGCACTTGGAGTTTATTCTTAGTTTTATTTCAGTAAAATCTTATTGTTCTCACTAGACTGACGTTTTTATTTTTATTTATTTATTTTCTTGATTTTACTTCTCTTAAAAAACCAGGGAATAACGCCATATTGTAGCTTGGGGGGAGTTCTGGACGCAGAAAATGGAAAGCTGTCTGCTGGATTAGGCCTGGAAAGCTAACTTTGCCTTAAAAACATATTGGGGAAACGGGAGTAAAGAGGAGATAAATACTTTTGGGGGTTTCTTTAGGGTGTGTGTGAGTGGTTGTTGGTGGAAAAAAGCGAGACAGTGTTGGTGAGGGGCTCTGAGAGGTGTGACTGTTCGCTAAACTGATTTAAAGCCCAGGCCTTCCAGGCCCCGTTTGCTTCCAATGTGCCACGAAGAGTTGTCCCATAATCCTCTGTTCCAGGTAAACAGCTTTCCCCTCTCCAAAAAAAACCTGGACCCGTCTCCTGCACTCACAGAATCAAAGTATGCCTTCAAGAATCCCTTTTGCTTAAACGCTCGGGGCTCCTTATCTGTAATAGAAGTTAGAATGCACAAAGGTGGCTCTGTAATTGATGCAAATTTGCTCAGTGTTTGTTGATTTGTGGCTGATGAGGGGATTCAACAAACAACAGAGTAGATCAGGGCGAGGCTAATCTGGTGTGTGGCTAAATATTGAGTCACTGATGTGCTTTGTGGTCAAGCACAAGAGGGTAAAACATGGTATTTCAAAAAACATAAAACATTGCCAATAAATCTAACCAAATTACAAAGCTGTAGGAGTATTTTAAAAATTTAAGAAAAAAAAAAAAGCTTATTTTTGTCTTTTTGGTGTGTTTTTGAATCTCAGCAGGACCCCGGCATCCCAGTTTTTTTTTTCCTGTTCCCTCCAGATGTGGAGACAAATCTAAAATCCAGCAGTGACACATGACACGTACTCAGAATTAACTCTCCATGTTAGCATTTCTTCCCGCTGATGAGGTACAAAAGGCCCTAAAAAGCTGAATCCTCATTCTACTCTTGATTGTGCGCCGCCTACCTGCCCAGCTGCATGATGGGCAAAGCTGTTTTCTCTCCATCTCCTTCCCCTTTTTTCTTGTGTTTAACAAAGTCTTTCACCGCACAGCAGAGAAACTCCTCTGTTTACACTCCATCACAGACACTTAAACACTATTCCCTCGCCTCTGCCTCCCATTTCGCGTTTAATCTCTCCCTCCTCTCTTTTCTTTTCCTTTCTTTATCCACTCCATTTAGTCATTAGGTCGGCTCTCATCTGCATAAGCTTTCGGTTGTAGCACTCGATTGCGCTGGGCTCCAGCTCATGTTTATTAAATAAGCCTGCTTGTTGTGTCAGCCCCACAGCTTGCCCTGCTCTCGTCCTCTTACTCGCTTCTTGCTTTGCTCTTTCTTGCCTCGCCGTCTCTCCCCCTTCTCCTTCCATCCCTCTGTGGTTAGCTGCCCCTACTCCTCCATCTTCTCTCCATATTCCTCTGTGGGAGTATTAAAGGCTGTTTCTGTTGGCGGTCAGTCTTCATAAGTGGTGTCTTGCTCAATGTGTTCGCTCTGTTCCCTGCGCGGGCACACCTCAGCGCCCCTCGGTGCGAGCTCTCTCTACAGGCCCCACTCAGAATGGAAATGAAGGGAGTCTGTAATGAGTCCCACTCAGCCAGGGTCCCCGACCCTGCTGCCATCAGCTGGTTTAGTAGGACAGAATCACAGAGAGGGTGGAGAAGCGAGGGGTCAGAGACGGAGGGAAGAGGAGGCTCAGGGGAAAACGCAGGGCTTTTTTTTTTCCTCCCCTTTTTTTTTACACCCCCAGACCTCTTTTAGTAGCTGGTTGCCAAGCTGCGACAATGTTAAGCTGGCCTTTCTTTTAGTCTGTAGGGAACACTGTGGGATCGCCACAGGAGCAGGAGAGGAGAGAGATTTAGAGAAAGGGAATGCTGGAAGGAGGAGAAGAACAGTGGTGCAGAACTGAGGACAGGACAACAATGACATGGGGAGTATTTCTACCGTCAACATAAGTGTGATCTGAATGAATTAGAACAATAATAGCTACTGAAAATCTGCCTCTTGTAGCAAAATGTTCTTATCTCTTAAACTTTTACTCATTTAGCAACAGGACAAGAAAAAAAAGGTTATTGGGATTTTATTAAATATGTTGGTATATCATAGAGATGCACAATACAGATATGAATATCTGTATCAGCACTGATATTGAAATAAAAAGATTGGGTATCGTGGCAATTTTCCCAATTCATAAGGGCAAATCTATTCAGTGCTTTGTGCCTTGAGTAACATTATGCTTTACTATTTAGTTTACATTATATTTAGAATTGGTCATTTGAATTTCTGAACCATTCAAAAGAAGGTGTTGCAGTTTATTTCGATATGTTTGACCAAGGTTGCCAACCTATTGTTTTCATCACTTTCAATTTTTTTTTTAATTTTGCATTGGCTGTTATAGTCCTAATTGCACTGACCGAACATATTAAAGTTGAGTTATTACATGTTTGACCAACCTTATGAAGCTTTTGGTGTATTTATTTATGCTGTACTTGTGCAGTTACCAAATAAACTTGTAGTTCAGTATATTTGCATCTGTGTTTAAAAAAATAAATATTTTAAATCAATTCATAACTGTTTTTTCTGTATCGGAGCTGTATCAGCCAATACTACACCTCAGATATCTGTATCTGAGGTAAAAAAAAAAAAAAAAAAGTAGATCACTGCGTCCCTAGTATATCATATATAATTTGATCCACAGCTCAGGTGGGACATTCTGTCTGCAGGACAGCTACTACTTGTAAAATCCATAAGTGTGGACTTTATGACAGAGTGGCAAGAAAAATGCAGATTTAAGTTTAACACAGACAATGCAGGAAATCCATCAAGTATGTGGTGTCAATTTTCTAAATCTAAATTTCTGAGCTACATTCCTGACGCACTCCTCATCATCCTTAACATGGAGCTGGCAACCTTATGCTGTGGAGATAGTTTTCTTCTGCGGGGAATCTGGGAAGAATAAAGAAAACCTGCACAAAAATGACCTCAAATAAACAGCCAGAGCTACAACGAAATGTTGTCGATCAAAGTCTGTGTTGTAATGGTCCAGTCAAAGTCCAGCTTTAAAACAAACTAACAAAACAGACTTAAATAGGCATTTACAGATGCGCTCCATGGATTCTCGCTGCACTAGAGTTTCTAGTAAGACATGGTTAAAGATTTTACAACTGGTAAAGAGAGACTCTGAAGTAACATACAGAAGTAAATGCAGAGACAAAAGATTCATGAAAACCATGTATTATTTCCCGTATTCATAATTATGCAATACATTGTGTTTGTCTATTATATAAAAACATACTAAAATTCACTGAAGTTTGTAGGATGTTAGAAGTATGTTACAATATTCTCTTCAGTCAGGACAATTCTTCTGGGTTTAGTATAAAATTAAGTCCAGGGCCAAAAAAAGTAGTCACATTTTTGCTTATGTATATTAAGTTTGATGTAGTATTTCAGGAACATGAGAGTTAAAAATGCATCATTTTCATGTCATGCAAATTTGGCTCCGTTGTGACTCATTGCTTCTCTTATTTACATCTAGCTTTTAACCTGTAGCCGTAAGCAGTCAGCTGGAGAAACTAGAGCCATGTCAGCACAGAGTGACATGGCCTCCTGCGAGGTGTGTGTGTGCACACATGCACGCCTGTGAACAGTGAGAGTTGTGTCTGTGCGATGGTGATAGCTGAGACACAGCTGATAAGGAGATCTAGGGTTGAAGCAGTCAAACAGTGCAAAGATAGAGACAGGCTCAGAGTGTCCTATCTGTTCCTCTCTTTGTGTGTGAGTGTGTATTTCTTGCTGGGCTGGCTGATTGTTTGGAGGCAGATGCCTCACTGGGCATGACGCCCAGGAATTGGGTGTGTGCGTGTGGGGGTGTGTGTGTGTGTGTCCCAGAGAAAGAGGGTAATGGCTGACTCTACATGGCCTCTGACCCTGCTGGGCAGCACAAGTCCTCCTCTGTTTCTCCTCACACTGATTAGAGGGTCAGAGCTTCAACATACACACATACACACACACCCCCACACACCCCACGCACGCACGCACACACACTTCAAAACATGCACACTCCATAGAGTGTACCTCACTTGGCTTTGCTGTCAGCACAGTAGAAAGGAGAAAGAGGACATCCAGTAGCACAGAGAGAGTGAGAGAGCGGTGAGGTCAGACTGAGAAGAGAAGAGTCGGTGGAAGGCTGAAGATGAGGAAAACCTCTGCACAACACGAATTTGCACAGATAAGCTGGAGAAGAATGGACAGGACAGGATATAAGCTTAGAGGAGACCGATATGCTCAAACAAAGATAAAAGAGAGAAGGGCGAGAGCAATATACCTGGTTATTAGAGGCAGAAGAGCAAAGGATGGAAAGTGAGGATGGGTGGAGTCATAGTAATAGAAAAATGAGGTCTGAGGATTTTTTTTCCCCACCTCTCTTTGTTCTGCCTTTATTTCCTCTCAATCTTTGAAGGCAAATCATTCATTCCAACCCAAATCCCCTTCCTCCATCTTTAAATCTTGTCCACCTCACCTCTGATTTTTCATATCTGTTTATACAAAAAAGAAAAGTAGAAGCACAGCGAGTCTGAGAAGGAAGGAGACGAACATCGACAGTTTTAGCTATTGAGTCTCAGATCCGTGTGCGGGCCACATTGCAGATGCATCAGCACATATTTGCTGTTTGCATTTATGTGACTGTGTGGACGCGCGGGCAGCACTGACCCATGTAAAGAGACGGTGAGTGTGGGGCTTGCATAATGGATGCCGTTTCTGCCGAACACACACACACACACACGAGTGTAGAGTGTCACGAGGAATTCCCATCCCAGCGCGCCTGGCTGAATGTCTGCAAGAAGACAGAGAGGCTGACAGACAGAGAGAAAGAGAAAGCACTTGTAACATCTAGAACGCATCATTATGAACCTCTTCTGTAAGTCAGATTAGGTCACAGCTTTATCACCTTTCTCCAGCAGCATGACCCTCTTCTCATTTTTCTTCTTTTCTGTGCAGTCACTTTCTTCTCCTTTGCATGGCTCTGATTTCTGTGGCTTTCTCCATGTGTTTCATCCACCCACTAAGCCCCGAGGAAGAAAACAGTAAAAAATGCAACCACAATAAAGGGAATGCTATTATTTTATAAAAGACGACAGTAAAAGTTAAAACATCTTGCTCTTCACAATGAAGTTTGAAAGAAACCCCGCTTTCTTTTGAAAATTGAATATATTTAAAATTCAAAAGTCATTAGTAAACCTCTTTAAGTTCACAATCTGAATTTTACTGGCCAATATTAACATTTGATAATGTTCATTTCCTTTGATTGACTTGAAGATTCTGATTTTGAGTAACTATTATTGCACTTGCAATATTATTTACGTAAACTGTTCCTTTATAGAAATGTTAGGTCTTAATTAAACAGAAATCACAGTTTTGTTTTGTTTTTAATAACCAATACAAGACACAACAGACGGTGCAAAGGAAAAATTAAGTTTTTAGATTTGATTCATTGACATCATGATTCATCATGACCAGGGAAAAAAAATTGATCAAGGGAAGAAAATCCAGGCTAAAATTAGGCATATTTAACAAAAGAGTTTCTCTCGCATAAATGTAAAAATAAAATAATGTTAAACTTTGAAACTCATATGAATTTCCAAGTTACTCAAAGTGGTGAAACACACAAACCTGTCATTTATTTTCTCCATTGTACTCGCTTAGCTGCGCTTCAACAAATGTTGCTTCGCCTTTTCCTGCTTCAGTCACAAATCTTTCCTGGAGGAAGACGTTTACTGAGGCATTTGAACAAAAGCCCTATATAACTCACCTGACACTGAGTGATTTGTAATTCAACTGGAAGTGGCTTTTAGGAAAACTCACATTTTTGTCGAGGACAATATGTGCGGTGTGTAATTTTTCTTTCTCCTGGGCTCAAAGCTCAAGCATAGACGAGAACAGGAGACCAGAACTGGAGGTGTCAAAATGTCTGGTTCCTCACAATGAGCGACTGAGTGCAAACAGGGTCAACAGATGAAGAGCAGCTTTTAGCTGAAAGATTGAAGAAAAAAGGAGACTTTTGTGTCCTTTCTCCTTTCTGCCTTCTGTAAACAAGGGTGACTAAAAATAAAGATAATATTGGAAGAACATGAAGGAATCTTGGTGTTAGGTAAAGTGAGGAGGAGGAAAGGGGGCTTTCTATTGTAATGGTGAGGTCAGTGGGATTGGTGCCATTGAAGATTGAAAGAGGCCCCAATTAAATGACTTTGTAGAGCAGACAATCTGGAACAATATGTGTGCCTGTGCGTGCGGGGGTGTGCATGCGTGTGTGAGCTATCTGCACGTTTCCCCGTGTTTGTTCTGGGTCTCATTGCTTTTTGGAATCTGTGTCTAACAAGTGTGCGTTTATCTGCATGTGCACATGCACTCGCGCTTTGTGGTTCTGGGGCTGGGGGTACGGCAAGGCGCTTCAAGTGTCGCCATGGAACTGTAATTAGTGAGCGGAGTTCAAAGGTTGGCCACAATTCTGCCGGCCGGGGACAGGACCTCTCTTAAGAGCAGGACGGGGAGGGTAGGGGGAGGCCTGGAAGAAGAGATGGCTTCACACAGCAGTGACTGAGCACCCCACTGAAGGAAACAGGAGAGAATAGAAGCCATTAAGCGGTGTTAGTTTTGTAACGGTTACCCTGCCTGCTTCCCGCCTGCTGGCTTACATCTACATGTTTACGGCTGAAAGGTGTTTGTTCAAAAAGCCCAGGTTACTTGCTTCCATTGTAGCCTGAATCTATGCTCAAATTGTTCACTTATTCACTGTGAATAAGTGACTGAAGGGCCTTTAAGTAGTGTATAAGAGAACCTGTTAACTTCTGGAGAAAGGTAATAAGACTTACTAATATTCAGGCAAAAGTATTGCCTGAATATACTCTTTTAAGTTAAATGCATCTCGTATAGAAACTTCTTCAGCCTTCCAGGATGCCTCCTTCGGTACATCATCACCACTCTGCCAGTGTTGTTCCTCGCTGCCATGTTCTGCTGAACTTGGCGTGCTGGCAATTGTAGCCTCAAAGTAGAACATGAATTACTAAAGCTACAAAAAATGTTTCTCTCATCTCAGAAAACCTCCAGTAAATGTCCTATCAGATAGCTCTGTCATTGAAGAGCAATGGTACAAAAGCACTCAGTGATAAGCTGCCACAGGAGTAATGCTCTTCATGTCGCCTTTCTGAGTTCAGCCTGCACAGAAAAGCAGTAGTTTCTGTATAGATTTGATAACACAAGGCCAGAGATGCCTAATATAGGCCACGCCCTGAAAGTTGGCAAAGCATAAAGAAGTGATCATGTATTCCTTATTCCTCAAAGGGGTTTTCAGAGGTGCAAACTGTTTCTGTGAGTAAATATAGCTGCCTACATATGGAATTTGTAATATGGAGGAAAATACATCTATAATCACTTAGATGGCACGGTGTGTGGGTGTCAAACACGGAGATTGTCGGTTATAGGAGACATCAGGCGTCTCTTTTAGTTGGCATATGGTGACTTGCGCACATGCCGCGAAATCTGCCAGTGACATGTGTGAAAGGGTATGTACGTCTCTGTGTGGGGCGAGCGTTTTGCCACCAGAGAGCTGAGTTGAAGTAATGTGTTTTGGGACGTTTCACTTTTAAAAAATTGCTATTTTGGCCTCATAATTAAAAAAGACACACATGATGCTGAAAACACTTTCAAAATTAGCAATGTTAGTGGAGATAATACATCAAAGTATTATTGTTATAATGTTCATCAACTCTTGAATAAGAAATCTGTTAAAGATTTCTCCTGATTTGTAGTATTTACTGCTTAATTTGTTTCAAATTGTTTTCTTGCCTGTGGCCATTTTAATTTATTTGTACATTTCAGGTCAATAGAGGAGTAGTTCAGAAAATGTACATCATGTTTTTTGATTAAGATTAATTCAACCATAGCCTCATTGTGTCATGATTGTTTCAATTGCAGTCTGGCATCCTTAATTTCAGAGAAAATTAAGGATATTGAAGATTTTGAACATTAAAAAACTTCAATATAGTTCTCTGGATTGTTTTTACTAAACAGAAACAAAGTTATGCACAACTGCAAAGTGGAAGGAAAAAATGTTTTTGTTTTTTTTTTTACAAACAAATCTCTAAAAAGTGAAGTGTGTTATTGTTTCCCACGTTGTGGTAAAAGCAAGTTGCAACTGATTACCTTCAAAGGTAAGCTAGTTGATGAGTTCAATGTGTGTAATTTAATCTATCTATAAAGTTCTTCCACAAAAGCTTCTGTGGGGTTTTTTTTTTTAGAGAACAATGTCGAACAAACAGCCTTATTAAGAGCAAGGAACACAGCAGGGAGGTCAGAGAGAATATTTTTGAAAAACTTAAAGTATGGTTAGGTTAAAAAATCATGTCCCAAGCTTTGAACATCACACAGAGTCCTGTTCAATATATCATTTAAAAATCTAAGTAGCATGGCACAGCAACAAACTTACACCATCTCCCTAAAATGACAGACACAGCAAAGAGGACAATCGAGCACCAGGCCCATGGTAACTCTAGAGGAACTACAGATAATTTGATGACAGCCCAACTATTATTTATTCAGTGCACGATTCTGGACTTTATGAAATAGTGAAAAGATTTTTAAACTGTTCACCGACAGCCAGGACAAGTAGTTTACCACCAGCCAGGAGGGGACAGCAGACATTTGACAGAAGGGGCTCTGATTAGACAAAAGCTGAAACTTTTTGGCTTGCATGCAAAATGATGCGTATTATCGAATAACAAGCGCGGTGAACACAGTGTCCCTAATGAAACACGGTGGTGGCAACAGCAAAGGATGCTTTTCATAAGCAGGTTTGAGAATCTGGTTGTGGATGAGAAGATGAATGAAGCTAAATACAAGGAAGCTCTACAGGAATCTGCTAAAAGCTGCAAAAGTCTTGAGAACAGAACAGAGGTTAATCTTTCAGCAGAACAATAACCCTAAAGATACATAGTAACTATGGGATGGTTGAGATTATATATCTGCTAGAATCTTCTAGATCTAAATCTAATTGAGCATTTTGGGCAATCCTTCAAATTTAGCAATTCTTAGATTATTTCTCTCCAATCTGACTGAGTGAGCTATTTTGCAAAGAAAACATGGGTAAACAATTTCAGTTTCTTACAGTCCGGATCTTCAAAGCTGGTGGAGAGAAAAAAGGCTTCCAAAATATTCTATAAATTATTGATCGATCAGGCATGAATACAAATGCACAAGACACATTTCCCATTAATTTTTGTACAAAATGTTTATACTTCCACTTCACAATCATGCACAACTCTGCATTGGTTTGAGAAAAAAAAAAAAAAAAAGAAACCTCAAGGACTATTGATACTTCCAGAGGCAGAAATGAATGACTTCCTTTCGTTTCTTCCCGTTTGGTTATTTCCCACATATGTTCTGCCATTTATTTGTGTAACACAGTGAAGATGTGTTTTGAGATTTTGAGCTGCTTGTCTTCATCAAGTGGCTTGAGAGTTAGTTGTGAAATATAGATAGGAGATTGTGTGCAGAGAGGCTCACAAGTACACTAAGACAGACATGTGTGCAGGCCTGTTATCTTTATGCATGCACTGTGCTCTTCATTGAGGGAGAGCACTGTTTACTGTGAGCCAGCTGGCAGGAAGCCCTTGGCAGTGGGCTGGCATTCGTGTGCCCGCTCTGCTCCTACCACCTGTCTGGTCCCTGGAATAGTCACGGGGCTCCTGAAGGGAGGGCCTCCTCTGTGGGTGAGTGTGAGGGTGCAATCTATAGAGTGTTTCGCCTGTGAATGAGGTGTGTCGGGTGTGTACTTGTGCTTTAGAGAAGACGGGGTCAGGAGGAGCTAGCTGGTTGTTCCGTCTCCAGATCTACACGAAGGGGTTGTGCTACAAAGGCAGCCGTGGCCTAGTCTGGGTGCTTCTGCGTCCAAGAGCGAGGGAAAATCAGCCTGTCGTTCCCTCGGTCCTTCTGTCTGTCCATCTGCAACCTGAACTGGTGTCCCCGTCCTTTTGACCGCAGGCTTGCCTCTCTGAGCCCCCAAAAAATGCCAAGAAAAGGACTGCGAGCTACACTGAAATGCTGAAATAATCATATTTGTCTTTTTGTTTTGCTTTTTTAAACAAATTCATAATTTCAATATTATTTAACCCAGACTATCTTGATTTGTCATGCTGGTTGTGACTTTGAAGTATTCAAAAGAGCAAAAACGATGGCAAAGAAAGGGAACAGATGAATTCAGGACATTTGATGGTTGCTGTGCGGGGGAGTAGTTCGGTTATCCAAAAACCCTTGTACTACCTGTCAGCAAGGGATTGTGTGAACAAGTACTTGCTCAATAATTCAAATACTGCAAAGAGTGGCTGTGACTAAATAATGAAGGAGCTTGGCACTGATGATCAAGATCATGTGAGCTCATAAGGGCGTGTGTCTGCGTGGATCTGTGCACAAGGGACAGGCCTTTTTCCTGCTCTTATAGGACACCAGAGCCCATTATGACCACAATCAAGGCCTAGCTGGTGCGTTTTCATGACAGGAAGAGTGCTGAAGAAAATTATCTGCGTATGGTAATCCTCAGCTGCAAGGCGAGAAAACTCCTCTGTGGATGCCTGCTCTCATGAGATCTATCGAGGTGTAATCAACATGAGCAATCAGCGATATAGACATCTTGGCACTTTTTTTTTTTTTTTCATTTTGTTTCTGCCTCCAAAATAAAGCGAGGATCAAAAACCCGACTGTCGTCAACCAGGGCTGCTGCGCCTCATGCAAAATGCAAGGCTGCATCACATTGGGGCCTTGTGCCTTTGCCATCTCCTCTCGTCAGGTTTGTAATTTGGCATTCATGATGCCATTGTGCTGCTGCCTCTGTGTTTCCACTCAGACATAAATCTTCCCAAATTACATAAAAATGAGGACCTTCCACAGGCTGTGGTGACCTTTGCCTCTGCCTCTGCTCAGACTGCTTGCTTGGGTCTCAGACGTGTTCACGGTTCAGGTGCGGGGTTGTGTTTCTATGCCAGCAGGGTGAAGGGTCAGATGCCATTAAAGCCTGCTGTTATCTAGAGGTTGTAGATTGTAGCGAATGGCTTTAGACCACATGTCTGCTCGCTTTGGAGGCTGCAATTTGACCTTTGAACCCTACTGACCTGAAAGGTCCAAGCAGGAGGCCAGACTGTCACCAGAGCAAGACCCCTGACCCTTAAATCAATATGGGGCAAAGGTCAAAGGTATGGCTAGCTTGATGATGCTGTGTGGTCGTGCTAGTGCTCTGTTCTTCTGAATACCTTTGGTATTAAGTGGGATCCATGTTTTTCTTGCACACTAGACACCATATGTTTGTTGTTACTGTCTCTGGATTAACAAATTACCAGTTTCCCATCTATGACAGATGTTTAAACTGATCGACTTTTCCCTGGTAGTGCACATGAAAAAGTAAAATCCTGCAGATTTTTTTCCACAATGACCTACCTACTTATTTGTAGTTGTTATTGATACATTATATCGATGTACCACTTCTCTTTACTTGTTTTTTTTTTTTCATGTTATAGACTTTATTTAATTTTTAGCTCTGTTTTTTGTTTTGAATCTGAAATCTCCATACACCAGCATTACTAACGCTGTCGCATCACGTGGTTTTCTTTGTTGGGTTTTAGCTAACATATGATGAGCAATGCATGAAAAATCCCATCGGACCTTTGTGTACACATGTGCGTGTGTATGTGGTGGAAGTATCAGCGAGAATGGCTGTGAGAAACTTGGTGCAGCGAGGCTGTTCTCCTATAATGCAAGCAATCCTTCATGTCTTATCTGAGGCTGCTAATGTCTGGGGCCAGCGGAGGCTGGAGTTAGCAATTCATGGCTTAGACCTTGGCTTTGTGAGAGCAAACATCAATAAACTTCCCAGGGTTCAGCTCCTGCTGCATCACCTGCATCATCCTGAATGTGTTTGGATTATGGGTAGATGTACGCAGGGGTGGGTGTGTGTGTGTGTAGGTAAGAATGCTATAGACAAGGATTAACCAAACAATTGTGCTGAGGGATGGTAGAGCAGTAAGGAGGGTCTGTGCTAGTGACTCAAAGGAATCCCTTCGCCCCCAACAAGCTCGCAAGGTGGAATACGCTCTAGATCTTGATGTGATATGTTATCAAGCTGACAATGAACCAGAACATGTTTTGTGCAGTATACTGATATTTTTAGTTTGATAGATTTATGCAATAGTTCTCTTGTGTACCGTAATTTCCGGACTATAGAGCACACCTGATTATAAGCCGCACCCCACATATTTTAGAGGAAAAACCATTTTGTACATACATAAGCCGCACGTGCCTACTACATACAGACGGTACACAGAAAGAGTTTTCAAAGTTTTAATAATATACCTTAGCTTTTCTTTCCAAACAGTGCCTGTGACGCGGCAGTAACACAGCAGCAATGGGCTCTTTGCATATAAGGCTCTGACAACAACCGCACGCTTTCAGTAGAAAAGACAGTCGTATTTCAGACGCAAATAAAACAACACTATGCACTTTATTGTCTTCCTTATATAATGGGATTTTAAGTTTTCATGGATTTCCAAACGATCCTGAATTAAGAAGGCGGTGGCTTGTAAATATTGGTC